>DF357931.1:52434-86247 GCA_000787875.1 Solanum virginianum | reverse complement strand
ATCTTAAGGAATTCATCAAAGCTTCAAATCTCCTTTCAAATCCTCTCCAAGGAGTTCTACAAAGTCTAGGAATGTTGGTTTCAACCATTGAGTCCTTTAACCCAAGGTGCCCAAGCTTCCTTTTTTACCTAAATTGCATGATTTCAAGTTGATTTTCTTATGGGTACCTATTATTATAAAGTGTGAGCATGAACTATGTTAGGGTTTCGTCAAATATTGTTGATTATGTAGGAATATCTATTTTGACCTTATACTATTAGCTAATCTTTGTCTGTTGAGACTATACATGATTCAATTTATGAAATCTATGAACTATTGTGAAGTTTTGATACAAATTACAAGTTACCGATGATGGGATTTTACCATGATGTTGTAGGGCCGAGTTACATGTTTTTAAGAGGCATTAATTTCACTATTTCATGATCTATACTCTTGCATATTTTGAGCTATGAATCTATGAACCATTGTGGGATTTGATGAAGGTTTTGATGTATATTGCTTGAGGGTTTTACCAAATATTGATGGCTAGTTTTACATTAAATTTTCTTGCATGATTTCACTTTAGAATTGCATGGTTTTACACTACCACTACACACCCATCAAGTATATGATAAAATGTCCATTTATGATTTCTTGAGTCGTTGAAGGTCCAACGCATGTCTTATAAGTTGAATGACTTCATGATGATAAAAGGAATGTTTATATGAGTTATGTTCATGAGAAGTATCTATATTATTCTAAGATGGCCATGTCTCGGTAAGGGGGTGCTACTCCTGGACCACTATGATGGAGGGATTGATACTTGATTAACCAAATTAAGGGGGGTTGATACCACATTAACCAAATTTAGGGGGTTGATACCTTATTAAAATAATTGAGGGGTTGATACCTTATTAATCAAATTGAGGGGGACTGATACGTCATTAACCAAATTGAAGGGTTGATGCCTCAATCACCTTAGATGTAGGTAGTATATTTAATAACCAAAATGAGGGATCAATACCTCAATCACCTAGGATGGAGGTAATAAACCCATTAGCTAAGTGAGTGTCTCTTCCTATATACGTAATATGTCATATTTAAGAATGATTTCACTTCAACCATTCATAATATGCCCTTATTTCTATTCTTTCAATGAAATTTAATTGCTTCCATGACCAAGGATGAGTAATGATATGCCAAGAGGCTTGTTTGAGGTTCTTCGGGTTCCCATTCGTTGGTCACGACTAGGCCCTAGGTTCGGGTCGTGACAACCGTGCTGTGTGTGCTACCCTCTCTCTTTTATTTTAAAAAATATCATATCACACTTTACATGGACAAAATATTCTATCATGGCAAAGAAATTAATAAATAATTGTATTAGGTAAAATTTAATATAAAATATTATTATTTCAAAAAAGTTTTTAAAATAAAATATAAATATTTTCTTTACCCCACCCCACCACTTCCTCTCACTGTACCCCTCCCCCCATCACCACCCCCAAACAAAAATTATAAAACTTTTAAATTTTTTTATTTCATCTCCCTTTTAAAATAATAATCTAGATATTATTTTAATTGATTTTAGAAAAAATAATTCTGCACTACCCACTTAATCCTCCGCTTTTATTTTTTTTATTATTCTTAGAATAGATTTTTTATTTATCGCAAGTTTTTTTAAATAAATCTTTTATTTTTGTTATACTCGATAAACAAGTAGAATAAAATATTTTTCAAAAAATATGTGCACACAACTATGAAAAAATATAAAAAAAGATAAAAATAAATTAGAAGCAGAGGATTAGATGCAAATAGGATAGAATTTTATTTACTTTTAAAAAATCTATTTTCTTAGGTACGAGTCGAGTAGGGACTGAAGTTTGAACTTTTAAAAAATATTTTATAAAAGAGATGGGTGGGCGATACATGGGGGTGGGGGCAATAGAGTGGGTGAGAAAAATATGTTAAATTTTATTTTTTAAAAATTTTTGGAATAATATTTATATTTTAAATTTTTTACTTTTAACTAATATTAATATTTTTATTTAATTTTTGTCAATATGGCATGCTAAGTGGCAAGGTTTTCTCCAATAAAAGAGAGAGTGTATTACACACACCACTGAGGTGTGTTTCTCAAACTAATAAGTGATTATTTAGGTGTGTTTCTCAAACTTCCAATACTTTAGGTGTGAAACTCAAAAAAGTGGTATAGTTAAGGTGTGTTTTGTATATTTATCTCAAAAATTAACTGAATATTTTTATGTAATGCTATAACAACCATGAATAATTGTCGCAATTAGCATTATAATAAGTGTTTCTTGCCTTACTCTACTTAAGGAATACTTGGACTAATTCATTTCAAATTTGATAATTCAGTAATTTTTTAGAAAGGAAAAATCGAAGCACATACAAATTGACCCGAATATGTTCAATCACTTAAAAAATAAATCATCAAAATCAGAGCCTTAGGAAAAATGATGAGAACTTAGAAATACACAACAAAGTTACTGAGGTATGATGCAATAGTTGGAATGCAATAAACTATGATGCAACAGTTGGAATGCAATAAACTATGATGCAACACTTGGAATGCTATAAAATATGAGTGATTCTGTAAGTCATCCTCTAGA
This sequence comes from Solanum virginianum, assembly GCA_000787875.1. Lineage (NCBI taxonomy): Eukaryota > Viridiplantae > Streptophyta > Magnoliopsida > Solanales > Solanaceae > Solanum > Solanum virginianum. The sequence goes on along the minus strand of DF357931.1, from coordinate 83,638 downwards.
AAATATGTAACAATTGTAATGCAAGAAAATACGCAACAGAGCTTTGTTGCTAGAAAGTCTATAGGAGGATTGACCCATGTCATTTTTACATAAAGTGTTGTTTTGTGATGTTGTTGAACTTGGAATAATAGATTTGAGTAGGGTTAATTTTCAATTTCCTAAACAAGACTATTTTACTAAAGCTAGGAATTTCGTTGAACACTTGGAATATAAGTTGCTCAAACTATCCAAAAATGTTGCCCCACCTCTGTCAGATTAGATCTTCAAAAATACAGTATTTGTGACACACCGTAACTCTCCATGCTCTTATGTATCCATGTTAAGCCTCAATTTTTTAGGTAGGGTGTGTATTAGGGTCGTGCGAGACTTCTAGTGCTTAGATGAGTTTAAGACTTCTCCATAAATTAAGTTTTGGGTGTTGGTTGATTCAAGAGTCAACTTTAAATGAGCATAACTTTCATCACACATGGAACTGGACAACCCACGATATGTCAAATGAAATTCCTTTGAGTACGCTTTCCAATGCACTTGGTTTCGCCTATCTAGGGGGTCTATCTAGGACATCTTAATGTTAGCTTTGGTGAGTCCTCAAGTTCGGGAACACTAGCTATACCACTACCACTTATGTTATCTCTTTATGTTGATTTCTTGATACTATGAGGGTGTGCCTAGAAAGTCTCTTGGCCTCCGCCCATTCTATGTCTAGAGGTGTTGTTGGATAAGTGATATAATTATGCATGAGCTTTGACTCTTCTATGGTTTATGCTATTAAAGACTTCCTTTATTCCCTTTATCCTTATTTATACTTGATGTTGATTACTTTCCTTCCATGATTAAGGATGTGTGGTTGATATGCTAAGAGGTTTGTTTAGGTCTCTTCGGGTTCCCACTCATCATATCATATCTAGGCCCTAGACTTGGGTCATGACAAACTTGGTCTTAGAGAGATAGGTTGTTAATGGTCCTCAGAGTCCAACACACTGCATTAATTAGAGTCTTATCCATAGTCGTAAAGTGCACCACAACTATGAATGGGAGTCTATGAGGTGTTTTAGGAAATGTTTCACTTTTTTATGGTCTATATCGTGCCTTAGTTGTAGGTAGTTTTCCCCTAACAAATGTTCATTTCTTTTCTAGATCATTCTGCTTCAAAGAAGGAGACCAAGGAAGGCCCGTGCACCTGCAGGACAACCGACTTAGCCCACTCCTTAAGGTCCTCAAAATGGAGGGGCTACTGAAGTTGAGTTTCGAAATGCTATTAATATGTTGGCACATGTAATGACCAACCAAATTCATCAAGGGGCCCAGGCCCCTAATGCTCATACTTCGGCCTCAAGGGTGAGGGATTTTGCTAGAATGAATCCACAGTAGTTCCAAGGGTTTAAAGTGGATGAGGATCCTTAAGATTTCCTTAACGAGGTGTATAAAGTGTTGTCTATTATAGGGGTTAGATAGGAGAAAAAGTAGAGTTGGCGGCCTATCAATTCAAGAGGGTGGCTCAAGTATGGTTTACCCAATGGAAGGTGGAGAAACGGAACAATAATGTGATTCTTTAGGAGGAGTTTAAAGTAGCTTTTCTAAACCGGTTCTTCCCTCTTGAGTTATGGGAGACCAAAATGATGGAATTTATTAATTTAAAGCAAGGTTCTATGAGTTTAAGGGACTATACCCTCAAGTTCAATCAACTCTCCAAATATACACCATAATTGGTGGCCGAATGGAGGTCTAGGATGAACAAATTTGTGATGGGGGTGTCCGACATGGATAATAAGGAGTGTCATGCTGCCATGTTGATAGGTGATATGGATTTTTCCAACCTCATGACTTATGCTGAACAATTGAAGGGGGGAAACTTAGAAAGAGAAGGAGTGGTAAGGCCAAAAGGACTCGGTATGAGCGTGACCGGCTTCAATAGGGTATTGAGTTTCAAGGCCAAGGATCCTCTAGTGCTCCAAATAAGAGGGTTACTAAGGATGCAACGCCTGACCCAAGGCTCCAAATGGGTAATGATGGGGTGACTCATCTTAGATGCCCAAAATGTGGGAGGAATAATAGTGGCACATGTTGGAGAAACATGAGTGCATGTTTTGAGTGAGGTGAGATGGGCCACAAAAGTTAAGATTGTCAATATGCTTAAAACAAGGGTAATGGTGGTCATGTTGATCAAGGGGGTGCTCCAAGACATAATCAGTTCTATGTTTTTCAATGGAGGAAAGGAGGGGATGATGTGCCTGACGATGTTACCAGTATGTTAGGGGTTTTCTTGACTTTGTTATGGATGTTTTGATAGTTCTGGGAGTCACTATTTCTTTCATTACTCCTTGGTGCTAATAAGTTTCATGTGTGTGTCCCAAATAGTTATGTGAGTCTTTTTGATGTCTGCCCCCCATTAATGAGTCAATTGTTGCTAGAAAGTCTATAGGAGGATTGACCCATGTCATTTTTACATAAAGTGTTGTTTTGTGATGTTGTTGAACTTGGAATAATAGATTTGAGTAGGGTTAATTTTCAATTTCCTGATGAGTCCGCACTTGAGTGGAAAGGTTGTAAAGTGGTAAGTACGGGTAGATTCATTTCTTGTCTTAGCCCCAAATTGATCTATGAGGGTTACATTTATCATCTTGTAAGGGTTAGGAATGTCGAGTCTAAAACCCTTCCTATTAAGTCAGTTCCGGTAGTCAATGAGTTTCTAGGTGTCCTTTTTGATATTTTGAATTGGTGGTAATGTCTTTTGCTTTACCTATGCCCCGACTATGTTTGTGGATCTCATGAATAGGATTTGTAAACCCTACCTCGGTATATGTATAGTAGTGTAATGGTTTGATGGTTCCAAAACCAATTTTGGTAGAAGTAGTAAAGTTAGGGCATGACCTTGATTCTACCTTGCTAAGTTGTAAGTTATGGATATTTTGATGGTTCCAAAACCAATTTTGGTAGAAGTAGTAAAGTTAGGGCATGACCTTGATTCTACCTTGCTAAGAGTAGAAAGCTTTAGATGGATAGGTGGGAAGGTTTCTTAATAAGTATGTAGTGCTCATCAAGGTCCTTTGGGAGAACTGTCAAGTCGAAAGTGTCACTTGGGGAGCCGGAGCGGGCATGAATGGGCGATATTCATACCTCTTTCATTCTATTCAAGCTTAAGATAGCAAACTAAGTCCCTTCTATGATTTCAAATCTTGAGTTTTGGACCTTATGTCATTTCCATGCATTCATGTTTACGTTTACAAGTTTATGGTGATTTTAGAACCCCTATGTGATTTCAAGGCTTAAGTTTCGACCCTTATGTCATTGCATGGATTCATGTTTATATTGATAAGTTTTATGGTGATTTTTAATGTTCATGTTGAGACTAAATAATGTGTAAGTGCATTTGTTGCATCCATGTTGGGCAAAAATCTTCATGATTACTTTTCTTGTGTATGTTTCTTTGGTATTTGGGGATAAATGTTCCTAAGTGGGAGATATTATGATACCTCGTAACTCCATGCTCTTATGTATCCATGTTTCAAGCCTCATTTGTTTCATTGGGGAGTGTGATAGGGTCGTGGGAGACTTCTAGTACTTAGACGAGTTCAAGACTTCCCTATGAATTGAGTTTTGGATTTTGGTTAATGCAAGGGTCAAATTTAAAGGAGCATAACTTTTAGCACACATGGAACTAGGCGACCTATACATGTCAAATGAAATATCTTTGAGTTAGCTTTCTAATGCACTTGGTTACACCTCATTTCGAGTTCGTATGAAGGAGTTATGCCCGTTCCTGTAGAGCCCTCCCGTGCAATGATGCGACACGGGCCATGTGGCATCTCACTAGCCATGTGATTGGCCTGGGGCCTAAAATGGCCACTTTGTGGCTAAGACATGTGCTACGATAGGCTACACGAGTCGTGTAGTGTGGCACGGGCCATGAGGCCCTCCATGAGACTTCCAGAGCAAAAAGTTTTCTAAGTGTAAAATTACCATCTCGTAACTTTTGTGAAATTTTCTAAATAAGGATTGACAGACCAGTAAATGGACCGTGTGAAATCACATGGTCCGTGAACCAGTACGTGAGGTGACACTTAGGCGAAAAATTCCAAGTGTTGCCCAAGTTTGCAATTTCCAGAAATTGTCTAAGTATTGGTTCACAGGCACTCTTCACGAACCATGGAGTGTCACATGACCCATGTAACCTAAAGTGAGGTGACACTTTATCAATTTTTCTCTCCATTTCATTAATGGTGTTTTCACGAATTTAATCCATTCTAATGACCTTTTTAGACTTCAAATGCTTTCTTAACCTCCCCAAAAGACCTAAACTCTATTCCAAAGGATTTAAGTCATTACACTCATATTAAATACACTCTCAAATTCTCTAAAGAGCCTCCATCAAAACCCTAATACAAATTCAAGGAAACTCAAGAGCAATTTTTGGATTCCAAGACCTAGTTCCAAGCTTCAAGCCTTTCACAACCCAATTCCAAGCAATTTAAGGTCTAAGGTAAGTGAGTTTCAACCAGTAGGTCCTTTCACCAATTGTGTCCAACCTTTCTTTTTATGAAAATTGAATGTTTCCAAGTTCTGTTAATTATGGGTATCACTCATTATTGATTATGATAATATACTATGTTGAGGTTTCATGAAACGTTGATTGAAAACATATATTTACACCTTTTTAAGTCTACACTATGAGATGATTTGCCTATTGTGACTATACATGTTTTGAGCTATGGAGCTATGGTCTAGGATGATATTTGATGGGGGTTTCTAATGTATTTCACATAAGAGTATTACTAAGTGTTAGTGGGTAGATTTACATTAAGTTTTCTCACATGATTTCACTCTTAAATTGCATGATTTCTAACTAGCATTACACACCCGCAAAGTGTTTGATAAAGTATCCAGTTAAGGGTTCTTCGGTTATTGAGGGCATATTGCATGGATTATGGGAAAAAGTACTTACGATATTATGAATGAATTGTTAGGCTCCCTTGCTTGTTGTGTTCTTGGGAAAAAGAGAAGTTCTTACTTGATACTTGAAATGTGATGGTTTTTAAAAATATTTTCATGACTTCTACCGAAAAGAGTATATTGTAAGTTATGGATATTTTATAAGATTTGCCGAAAAGGCTATACCGTTAAGTAGAATGACTCATGGTTCCTACCGAAAAGATTATATCGTAAGGTGAGGACATCCTATAACACCTACCAAAAAGACCATGCCGTAAGGTAAAATTCATGGTTCCTACCGAAAAGATTACATTGTAAGGTAGAATAATTCGTGGCTCCTACCTAAAAGATTATATCGTAAAGTAAGGGATGCCTTATACTATCTACTGAAAAGACTATATCACAAGGTAGGAGTACTGGTAACACTCTCCAAAAAGGTTATACTATAAGTCGAGTGGGTGGTTATGTGGTTCATCTCAAGCATATTTTTGTAAGGTTTGAACATACTTATATTCCATATTGGGTTTACATTTCTTGATTATGACTAAGCATATTTTACTTCAAGCATTGATCAGGCATGCCATATTGATATTACACTATCTCTTGCTTAAGCTTATGCATTTTGATTATGTTACCTATCCCTGATTTCATTGCATCCTACTTACTAAGTACATTCAAAAGTACTAATGCATAATTTATGCCTACGTGATGTTACCATGTAGGAACCGGAGCTTCTCACGATCACCCTCCATATGGTTAGTTTTGGACATCTTGAAGTTAAGCTTTGGTGAATCCTCAAGCGCGGGGACACCAGTTATGTAATCACTGCTTATGTTATCTCTTTATGTTGAGCTCTTGATACTATGAGGGTGAGCCTGAATAGTGTCTTGGACACCGCCAAATCTATGTCTAGAGGTGTTGTTGGACAAGTGATGTAATTATGCTTGAGATTTGACTCTTCTATGGTTTATGCTATTAGAGACTTCCTTTAGTCCCTTTATCTTATTTATGCTCTCTTGATGTTGATTACTTTGCTTCCGCAACCAAGGATGTGTGATTGATATGCTAAGAGGCTTGTTTGGGTCTCTTTGGGTTTTCATTCACCATGTCACGTCTAGGCTCTAGGCTTGGGTTGTGATAGTACTTTTGGAGGATCTGACATGCACCTGCCATCATTTTTTAAGACTCTGAGCAACATAGCTTGAATTGCAAGAAAATCTGAGCACCATAGATTGGAATGCTAGAAAATCTGACTTGTTTTTATATTTTTAAAAGGATTTGAGGGTTGTAACCTCTACATGGCATATCTATTTCATGAATATCTTCCTTACACATATAGGATTGAGGATTATAACTTAATTGGAAACTACTTACATGATTTTTCCTATTCTAGCAAGGTAAAATCTTCTTACCTTCTTAATATGTTCGTCACCCCTATATCTATAAATTAAATGAAGGGATTGATGTGGTCTTTCAAAAATATTTCACTACATTTATATTATGTACCATAAAACACATTATGAAAATAACAACAAGTATTCTCTTATTAGATTATAATCAATTATACAGAAAATACACTATATGCATTCTTCAGTTTGCTGGAAGATTGAAAGAAGACTTTGTAACTTCTCCATTATATGTATGTTCCTTTTCTAACAAAAACTTCACCTTCTAGATAATGCTTTTTAGACAAAGAGGAAAGTAAAATAGAGAAATATTATAAAATTTTAATTATCGCTCTTGAAGTCTAGGATTTTGACTACAATAATTTTATTCAGAGGATACAAAGAGAGCAATGGACCCTAGACACTAGTTCCTTGCCCTACATCCTCGTAAAGTAAGTAATGCTATCATCCAATTAGATCCTTCTTTTCGTCCAATATTCAAAACAATCTCCTGTGCTAATCAGACAAACACCTCAATACTATTGAAGTAAACAACATAAAAACAAATATAGCTCACAGGAAATTTCGAGACAGTTGAATCTGAAATTCTTCACTAACAAAAGCATAACTCAGTAAGTTTTTTACAAAGGAAAATCAAAGTGTATGCAAACTGACCCGAACATGTTCAATCACATAAAAAATAAACCATCAAAATTCGAGCCTAGAACTATGGCTTCTCTCTAAGCATAATTAATGAGTTACTAGAAAAGAAAATTTACACTATGCAAAATCCTTCAAAACCTCCCAAAAGTAACTGTGGTTGCTCTCTATGCTTGAACGCTATAGACTAACAAAGTTGCTATAAGTAAATCCCAATCTTTTATATGCTGCATTATCCTTTGAAAGAGTGGATGTAATGGAGGATAAACATGTTGCATTCCTTACTATGTGGCTCTGCAAGTTCCTCTTTTGCAATGTTTCATTAGGAGTAACAATGGTGTATAGCAAATTAGCTAGTGCTTTTGCTTCAGGCAGGATGATTTCCCTAGCTCCCTTTGAACTATATCGAAGTTGTAAAAACATAGTTACCAGAGGGTTTGGTACTGTAGGGGGTCCCTTATGGATCCTACAGCTCTGACTACAATCTTATTTTCCAGAGTACATGCCTTTCCCTTACAATTCGAAAAATTATCCAACTTTTGGGATTTCCCTGGTGAAAGAATAACTACCCCTATTCTACTAGTGAACTAGGTTCAGTAGTAGCACTAGTCTATATGTTGTAAAGTAGTAACAAGACAACTAACTTATAGTGAAAAAACTTCTTGCTTAAGGGAGAAACAACAACTATCTACACTAGTAGGATTTAATAACTCTTTATTACTTCAAAACATGAGCTATGTCAACTTACAAACTCACTCTTCACGCCATGCAAATAATGAGAGTCAAACCCACTCTCAAATAACAACTCACTCAAAAGAATAACAACTTCTTACAATATTTGTACCTAAATAAAAGATTCTAAGAAGATTGCCAAACAACCTTGAACAATCAAGAAAACCTAACTCTAGATCTTGCTTGAATGCTCGCCTTAAGTGCCCGTTCTCTTACTTATATGCTCTCACATTTTAGATTGCAAAAACTATGTCTTCTAAGGTTAAAGATTATATTTATATTAAACCCTAGAGACATTCTATGTAGGACTCTTTTCTTGAGTAGGGTACGTGATTCTTTTCCTTATAGGAATCCTATTCCACTGCTGCTACCTTTTCATGTCCAATTCTGATTCCATTTACTTAAATGGTAGTCCTTCTACAACTAGAATTGTGCTTTGTGTCTCTTGGTGCAACTAAGCTGGACCTCGTTTCATTTGTCATAATCAAAACTGCATAGTCATACTTGAAATAGTCCTAACAAATTCCCATTTTTTGATGATGGCAAACCTATGTACATATGATGTTTCTAAAAACCCTTCCCCTTTTTGACATCTCAAAATAACAATAAGCATTAGCATAAAGAAAATAACATGCAACCGAAGCATAGATACCAAAAATAGAAACAACACAAGGCAAAATGCAATCAAACTGATGATATTAGCCATCTATAAAGCAAAAAAACACCACAAACGATGAAGGCGATACTATCATATCATCAGTCAAAAAATAGGCAAGCACTAGTACCCACACATATCATCTAAAGCAAAAAAAATTATAAAACACAAAAAGAAAGATGTCTGTAGTACTGAAAGGATAGAATTAAACAGAGCCAACAAAAAAAAGGAAATAGTAACCACTAGGGGTTAATGAAAGAGGGGCCTACGCCTAGCAACTTAAGAAGAGTGTCCACCCACTTATTATGGTCCACCCGTTGTTGGAGGATCCAGTCCTTAAGACACAGAACCTTGGCCTGAGAGTTTGCTAGCTGATCCATAAAGTCTATTGCCTGGAGGTGATGATGTTCAGTCAGGGCTGCTCTAAGTTCCCCGATGATCTAAATCACAATCCTAGAAAACTTAGAAGGAGCAGGTGCAGGTGTAGGTGCAGCCACAACAGTAACAGGAGGTGCATAGTCACACTCAAGAGCGGCATTGCGATAAATCATATCTTTCTTGGTCAACTCTCTTCCTTCCCCAAACGGAACCTGGAATACCTTGAAGACATGGGTTAGTAGTTCCCAAACGCTAGTTGATGAGGACTAGGTACAGGGTTAATCATGTGCAACATATGATGAGTAATCAGACCAGGCCAATCCATAGGCTCCTATAAGTCTATGGCATGGGCGATCCCCATATCACAAAAAGTGGACTCATGCCTATGCTGACCCTTAGGTAACACCTCTTTATGAACCACCTCGAACAATAGCTTCAACAATGATGGTATCTCCCCTTTGAACACATTACAAGGTACATCAGTGACACTTTAACTGGTCAATTTTGAGGTCAGAACACATCCCACATCCTCTTTCCTGACATACTCAGCCACCCCAACAGTAGGTATCTTCAAGATTTTCCCAACTTAAGTTTGTCAAAGACAATGTCTACCTATGTACCTATAATGTAGCCATGTCCCCCTCCACAATGGTGAAATTCTCATAGAACTCCACATCCTCAGTCTGGAAAATAGGTGTCTCTGCTTCATAGAATATATTAATCCCCCTTGACAGGTGAGCTTCGCACAAAGTTTTTCAATCATGGGATAGATGTGAACCTCTAAGTATATAGCTATCTTTCCTAAGACAAGCTTGGATCTAATGTATAGATGCTTACATATACAATTAAAGATGATGACATGTTTGTTCACTCTGGGAGGGGCAGAGAACGCAGTAGGAGAACCAGGTTAGGGAGTTCCTTTGGGAGAAGAAGAAACATGTACAGGAGAAGAATGAGAGACAGATGACTTATCAGTGTGGACTCACTTGCGGCTGGAATATGGCCCAGCAGAGTCGAAGACACGACTCATACTCTGAGTAATAAGCCCGCAAGTGTGAGGAGCAATGGGATTTCCAGAGGACGATAATTAGGCAAGCTGTTGAATGAGGCTGTATCGTACTTGAGCCAGGGAGATATTGTCCTGAGAGTTCAAATGCTCTAACATTGGATCAGACAGAGAAGGGGGAGGGACAATGTTAGTAGGAGGTAAGAGATGTATGGATGATAAATGAAGGTTAGGGTTTGTGGACAAGACTCGAACAAGAGGTGTGTCTTTGGAGAAGGAGGAGGGTAATGGTTGATCGATCAGTCAATGGTAGGTGGGGCAGGGAGAGGTAGTTTGACATTAGTATGGTAGGGTTTAGTCACAGTGAAGGGGGAGTGTGGCGAAGAATAGGGCAAGTCTAGAGAGGGGGAGGGAGAGAAGTGGGGTATACGATTACCGGTCATAGGTGGAGGGGATAATGGTAAAGATTGGGTATGGGCAGAGGGTGAATGTCACCTAATCTAAGTGCCTACACATGACACGACGAATGGGAACCCAAAGGGACCCTAAACAAGCCTCTTAGCATATCAATGACATATCCTTAGTTGCAAAAGCAAAATAAACAACAACAAGTGATATAATAAAAAAGGAAATAGGACAAAGGGAAATCTTGATATTCATAAAAGCATAAAAAAGTCAAGCTCATAGCATAAGTACATCACAATAGCCAACAACACCTCTAGCTTGGAATGGACCGGGGACCAAGACACTTTCCGGGCTCACCCTAATAATAACAAGTGTTCAATATAATCAAGTCTCAAAATAGCAAGAGTAATATAGATAGTGTCCTCAGACTTGAGGACTCACCAATGCTTATCGCCGAAGTATCGAACTAGCCACGTGGACGATGCTTAAAAGGTGCTCTAGTCCCTACATTGTAATATCATGTAGGCATAGAGTACCCATTAGTATGTTTGAATGTACTAAGTATGCGGGATGCTATACAACAAGATATAAGCCAATATAACAAAGATGTATAATCATAAATAATGGATATATAATCTCAATATAGAATGCATGATCAATGCTCATAGTAAAACATGCTTATAAATCATTCATCTTATACAATATATATATATATATATATATATCATACATATGTGGGAAGTGACCTCACTCGACATAGACCAAGTAGCTACAACTTAGACTCTGAGGCTTGAAAACCCTTGGTTCAAGTAATCGACTATGACACCCCCTGGCGAAGTGTGGTCTACTTGACAAGGAAAATCGAACATGATAATATGAACTAGATGGATTCACTAGTATAGCAAGGGTAATAATCATGCATAATCCTATGGTGGCACATAGTTTAGAGACTACAAACAACTTGTAAAATCATAGATACTTTTCATGAATTCAATACATACTTGAGAGCCCGTAATCATCATATAGTCACTTGAATTGTAAATCATCCAATAGGTAATCAATAACTTGAGAATTCTTGACTTGACATTTTATCAAACACATGATGGGTTCATAATACTTGTTCAAAATCATGCAATTTAACAGTAAAATAAGATGAGTAAATTCAATGCAAATCAAGCCACCAACATGTAGTAAAACACTCATGTAGGGTACCTAGAAATCCATTACAAAAACTCATGGTAATTCATAGTTTCATAACTCAAAACATGCATTGTCTCAATAGACATAATCAATTCATGGAGTAAACTTGAAATAGATAGTCATGCATAATCAATCAACAATTGATAAAATCCCAACATGATTTATATTTATAATCCATAATAAGAGATGGCCATAGGTAATATAACATGAAAATGTACAATTTTCATGAAAATGGAATATTGGGCTCCATGGAATAAAGGACCCAACTTGTGTTTTCTTGAGATGAGCTTGAAGTAAACTTGAAGCTTGGATTGAATCCTTGAGTTCCAAAATTATGCTTGAAATCCTTGAATTTGAATAAAAAATTAGGTAAAGTCTTGGAGAAAGTTTTGAGAAGGTTTTGAGTGCTACAGAGTTGAAAAAATGACTAATTATGAGAGATTTCACGTTTAAATCAAGAAAAATGATTATAACCACAATGCCCTTAGGCGGATAAGAAAAACCAAGGAAAATGTTGCACTGGTCCACGCCCTAGGTGCGACGCTGACCAGTTGCGCCTCACTTAAAACACTACTGTGCGCCCCAGGCGTGTCGCGGCCTGGGCGCGCAGGCTCTCTGAAAATTAAAAATTAGCAAAAATTATTTTTGGCTACGGGTCTTCTAAAATCCAAGTTATACCCATTTCCCACTCAATTTTTTCCCTGATCAATAATATAAAGTCAGATTTTCGAAATCATGCACGAATTTTGAGTTATATGGAGATTACAATTATGGGGCTTTACGAAGCACATGAAGGGCGCTTCAATATCTCCCCCTGAAAATATTCATCTCCAAATGTCAAAGAATCATGTGTAACAGAAGTAATTATGAAGTTTTAGTCCGACATGAATGCAATAAACGCATATAAATATTATTTTCAAAAAGTCTCAACTTGATTGCCAAAAATCATCATAAGTTTAATACCATGAACATGAATGCAAGCAAAATGACATGAGTGCTGAAATTTATGACTTGAAATCATAGATGGGACTTAATTTATTACTTAGGCATGAATAGAGTGAAAGAGGTACGAGTATCGCTTTCTCATGTCCGCTTTCGGCTTCCTATGTGGCACTTTCAACTTGTTGATTCCTCCAAAGGCTTGACAGATGTTATATCTTTGTTCCTCAATCTTTTTCACTTAACTACCCAATATCTTAACCAGGGACCTCCTCATAGGTTAAATTATCGTCCATAATGCGCATAACCTCCATAGGCACTATGGCACTTGGGCCACCAACACATCTCCTCAATATAGACAGATGGAAGACCGGATGATCCTTATTCATAACAATGGGGAACTCCATTTCACATATAACATTACCAACTCTCCTCAAAATTCTATAAGGCCCTACAAACCTTGAGCTCAATTTACCTTTCTTGCCAAATCGTGCCACACCTTTTATTGGTGAGACCTTCAAGTAAACCCAATCACCCATCATAAACTCAAATACTCTTTTTCTCATATCGGAGTAGGACTTTTGCCTACTTTGAGCCTTCTCAAATCTCTCTCTTGTCAACCTCATCTCCTCTAAAACGTACATAACCAAATTTGGTACTGACAAAGCCATCATACAAACCTCACCAAGATACCTCCTCTAAGTCTCTATACATCTTTGTAGAACCGAGATGAATAGAATAGGATGAATTGTCGACCTCCTTAGAGATGAACTCCCTTAAGCCATCAACGTTAGGCACACATAATATACCTTGACACCTAAGGGCACCATCTCCCCCTTGGGAGAAAACCTCTACTTTACAATCCTTCACCATGGCCTTCAACTCTATCAAAGTGGGGTCAAGATCTTGCTTTAACTTTACTTCCTCAATCAAAGAAGATTTAGAACCATCAACAACCACTATAACACCATTTTCAATTTCATCCAACCTAACCCCTAATCTAACCAACCGGTTAACAGCCACCGGGCTTATATTATGGAAGCCTACTTTCAAATCGAGCCCTTATTCTACCTTCCTCTAAGGCTACCAAGCAATCTCTAGCCACCTCTTTGCCACCATCATCAATATGAGCTAGACTACCCATGGACACTCTACATAGGGCATCAGCCATAACATTAGCTTTGTTGAGGTGATAGTGCACACTCATATCATAATCTTAAGGAGCTCTAACCACCTTCTTTGTTTCAAGTTAAGATCCTTTTGGGTGAAATCATATTGGACACTCTTGTGGTCGGGAAACACATCAACATGAACTCCATAAAAAAATGACACCAAATTTTCAAAGCTAACACCACAGCTACCAATTCAAGATCATGGATGGGATAATTCTTCTCATGCACCTTAAGTTGCCTAGAGGCATGTGATATTACCTGGCCATTTTGCATTAAAACACACCCCAAACCAATTCTTAAGGCATCATAATATACCACAAACCCTTCCAACCCTTTTGGTAGAGCTTGAGTAGGAACGAAAACAAACTTATCTTTCAAAGTTTGGAAACTCTTTTCACATTCTTCGGTCCACAGAGTTTTATCTTTTTTTGAGCCAACTTTGTCATAGGAGAAGTAATAGAAGAAAAGCCATTCAGAAACCTCTGGTAGTAACCCATTAAACCCAAGAAACTCCTCATATCTGATGCAGTCAAGGGTCTAGGATCATTTCTTATCACCTCCGTCTTCATAGGATCTATCTTAATGCCATCACCCGACACCACGTGCCCTACAAAAGTAGCCTCTTTCAACAAAAATTCACATTTTTCATATTTAGTAAACAACCTTTCCGCTCTTAAGATTTGTAACACCACCCTCAAATAATTGACATGCTCTTTCTCACTCCGCGAATCAATCAATTTATCATCAATAAAAGACCACCACAAACATATCAAGGTAGGGGTTAAAGACCCTCTTCATGAGATCCATAAATATAGTTGGTGCATTAGTCAACCCAAAGGGCATAACCACAAGCTCAAAGTGCCCATACCTAGTCCAAAAAGCCATCTTAGGAATATCACACTCCTTCACCTTCACTTGGTGGCATCTGGACTGAAGAATCAATCTTATAAAAGTGACTAGCCCCTTGAAGTTGATTTGAAAGGTCATCAATCCTTTGTAGAGGGTAATTATTCTTTATGGTAACCCTATTAAGTTATCGATAATCAATGAACATTCAAAGAGAACTACCTTTTTCATAATAACTAACACTGGTACTCCCCAATGTGACTTACTAGGCCTTATGAAACCCTTCTCCAACAAATCCCTCAATTGATCCTTCAATTCCTTCAATTCCACAAGGGTCACACGGTAAGGGGAAATGGAAATGGGTTAAGTATCGAGAAGGAGGTCTATACCAAATTTTATTTCCCTTTCAGGAGGAATATAGAGAAGCTCATTGGGAAAGATATGAAGAAAATCATTGACCACCGAAATCGACTCAATAGGAAGGACTATGGACTAAAAATTCCTAACCCTCACAAGCTGATAAAGGCAACCCTTAGAAATCAACCTTTGAGCTTTCTTTCACCCTTATTTTCTTTCTTTTACTTTTTTAAGACGAGAAATAAATCTACCCTTGACCACCATATCTTGACTTCCCCACTCAAGGATGGGCTTGTTAGGGAATTGGAATTTAACCGTAGGGGTTCTACAATTGAGAGAAGCATAATATGCACATAGCCAATCCATCCCAAGAAAGACATCAAAATCCACCATATCTAATTCAACAAAATGACAAGGCAAGACTTTATCCACTATGAACACGGGACAATTTTGATAGACTCTTTTAATAATAATGGACTCACCAACGGGGTATACACTTCATAAGGTTCACATAATAATTTGGGACATATATGAAGCTTGTTGGCAACAAAATGAGTAATGAAAGAAAAAGTGGCACCCGGATCTAATAAACCATACACATCAAAATCAAAAACCTTTAAAATATCGATGAAGCATCATGCCAAGTCTAGTAACCCCTAGAGGGGTATGGATGAGATCGTCGATGGTCATATTCAAAATTACTTGTAGACCATGCCCAACTTCACAACTTGTGATCCTTTGCACCACACTCGAAACATGCACTCGAACCAGCCAAACAATCTCCCGGAAGGTACCTTCCACACTTCTTTCATGTAGAAGAAGCTTGAACACCAACACTTTTTACCTTCCTTCGAGCGTATGGATAATCAAAACCTTGTGCCTAATCTTTCCATACCAAAACCATGCACCCGTGCTCCTCCAACATGTGCCACTATGATTTCTCCCACATTTTGGGCACCTAGGATGGGTTGCTCTACAATTGCCACCGGGCTTATATTATGGAAGCCTACTTTCAAATCGAGCCCTTATTCTACCTTCCTCTAAGGCTACCAAGCAATCCCTCATCTGATGCCCAAAATTGCCATACTTGAGACAACCTTCGGTGCCTACCAAACACCTTTTTTGATGCTTCTTACCACACCCTTGACAAGTGGCAAAAGGGATCCTTTTCTTATCGTACTTGGTAAGAGGTAATTGAGTAGAAGATGAGGCACCATCAACTTGGGCCCTCTTAGCCTTCCTCTACCTCCTCTTGTCCCTTGATGTCTTGAAAGCACCCACTTGTTGATTGAGTTAAGTGGTTACAACCTTGGCCAATAGCCATAGAGCATTATGAACCTCTATATTTGACATGTCACCATTGGGATGTTGACCCTCAAGTGAGAGATGGTTACCTTCTTGTCCACTGTTGTTCATGCTCCAACAGTAAAGCGGTCACTATTAAGTATAAACCTAACCAAACATCAAGATCAAATCCACATGGAATATAGACCAAATTGGCTCACCAACAATCATTTTAAGTATCAATCTACTATATTCTCTAAAAGGGGGGGTTTGCAAATTGGAGTGAAATAATTACAA
The DNA here is from genome assembly GCA_000787875.1 of Solanum virginianum. Classification (NCBI taxonomy): domain Eukaryota; kingdom Viridiplantae; phylum Streptophyta; class Magnoliopsida; order Solanales; family Solanaceae; genus Solanum; species Solanum virginianum. The sequence goes on along the minus strand of DF357931.1, from coordinate 67,393 downwards.
TAACTATACTAACAATCACGAAGAGAAAATCAATTTGAGGATCAGCTTGGGAATGTGTTCCCTATAATTCACTAACTCAAATACCCTGGATAACATAACCTCAATTCGAACATTGCATGTAGGATGGTAACTTAGGTTCTTCCAGCCCTTTGGTAAAGGTGAAGGTCGAATTTCACCATGGCTCTTGGTAGGCAAACATGGTGTGCCAACTAACAGTTACTTATTGTCCCAGACAACCCGTCCTTGGTCCAATTTGGTTGATTAGATGAGAACACATCAATCAAATCCTATAAGCGATTTTCTTTTCCTATTCATCACTACCTTGGTCGGGATCATGACACTAGGCGGAGTTTGGTGATCGCCACCACTAAACAACAAGTAATCTGAAGGAAAATAGATAATATATGCAAATACCTAATTAAAGAAATGCAAATAATCTGGGTCATCTTAAGCTAGCTACTCATGTTTCCCATAACCCCAAGTTGTGAGGGTTTAGCTACTCATAGCTTGGGCAAAATCACAAACAATGAATAAAATAAACATAGTTGAGAGATTAGCCAACAAAAATGAAGAAAAATAAACCACCTTGATTTTGGATTCACAAACATAAATAATGGAGTAGATTTACAAGTGATGCTAATCCCTAAATTGGGTTTTCAAAGTAAATCCCAACTCTAAAACTCTAAGAGATTCTCTCTAGAAAAGATATTCTATTCTCTATAATCTGATTCTCTACTAAAAACCCTAACTTATACAATTTATACTATTTACAAAAAGGACCTTAAGTAAATAAAAACATTTGGTCGGCAATAGTTACGACTTGTAGGTATGACTCGTAGGGTGACCTACGAGTTATAATAGAGCTTTCATTGTCAGCACTTGTCATTTTTTACTTGACTGCTACATCTATAATATGAGTCATTGTCTGGTCAATGACTTGTAATGTCATTTCATAGTCCAACCTTGCATTTCTTTGTCCAAATTAAGTCAACACAGTTAATCACTATGAGGTCCTCTACTACGAGTCGCAGTAAGGACTATGACTCATACCCTAGGCTCATATAGCTGAACTTCAATTTCTTAAATTTTGAGTTTTGAAGTTGTCAATAACTATGATCGCCCCTACGACCCGTAACTTGGGTTACAGCTCTATCACGATGCAACCCTAGGGCCTAACGTGACATGACGAATGAGGAACCCGGAGGAACTCAAAACAAGCCTCTTAGCATATCAATCACATATCCTTGGTCCCAGAAGCAAAATAACCACAACAAGAGATGTAAATAAGGAAAAATGGACTAAGGGAAGGCTTGGATAATCATAAAACATTCAAGAGTTAAGATCATAGCATGATTACATCAATTGTTCCAATAGCACCTCTAATGTAAATTAGTCGGGGACCAAGACACTTCCCAGGGTCACCTTCATAGTATCAAATGTTCAACATAAAGAGAGAACAAAAGAAAGAGTAGCATAGCTAGTGTCCTTGAACATGAGGACTCACCAAAGCTTATCTTCAAGATGCCAAAACTATCCATGTAGAGAATAATCGAGAGGTGCTATGATTCCTACATGGTAACATCATGTAGGCATCAAGTATGCATTAGTACGTTTAAATGTACTAACTATGTAGGAAGCAATACAACAAGACATAACCCAATATAGATAAAATGCATAATCATAAGCAACGGATAAGGATAATATCAATATGGTATGCATGATCAATGCTTGAAGTAAAACATGTTTATAAATGATATATCTTGCATAGAACATAATGCATATGTGGGAGAAGACCATAATCATAGACCAAGAAACTATTACGTGGAATCCAAGGCATCTCACCCCCTTAGTAGTTGATTGAGGTACCTACCCCTCAATGTGGTAGTACGGGCATGTCATCCCCTAACGAGGTGGTCAAGGTACATACCCCTCAATGTGGTAGTACGAGCATGTCACCCCTCAACGAGGTGGTCAAGGTACATACCCCTCGATGTGGTAGTATGAGCATGTTACCCACCGATGTGGTGGTCAAGGTACATACACCTCAATGTGGTAGCTTAGTACGGGCATGTCACCCCCTGACAAGGTGGTCAAGGCATGTCACCCCCTAAACAAAGTGATTGGGCATGTTACCCCCCAACAAGGTATGGTCAACTTGCAACACTGTTGATACTTTTCATGAATTCAATACATACATAAAATTCATTAATCATCATAAAGTCCTTTAACTTATAAACCATGCATTAGATCATCAATAGCTCAAGAATCCTTGTCAAGACATTTTATCAAATACTTGGCGGGTGTGTAATGCTAGTTCAAAATTATGTAATTTAAGAGTGAAGTAATGTGACAAGACTTAGTGTAAATCAACCCACCAACACATAGTGAAACCCTTATGTAAGATACCTTAAAATCCATCATCAAATCTCATAGTCAAATAGACAAACCATCTCATAGTATAAGCTCAAAATAGGTAGACACATGTTTCTAATAAAAATATCATAAAACCCCAACATGATTTCTAATCATAATTTGTAGCAAGTAATACCCATAAGTGATTAGACTTAGGAACATGCAATTTTCTTAAAAAGGAAGGTTGGGCACCATGGGTGAAAGGACCCAATGGTTGAAAGCCACATACCTCAAATTTGGGGATTTCCTTGATGTAGATTTGGCGAGACCCTGAAGTTTGAATAAAGATCTGGAGATCCAAAATTAAGTTTGGGACACTTGAATTTGGAGGAAATATTTAGTTAAGTGTTAGAGAGGGTTTTGAGAGTGTCTTGAGTGATATAGAGTTGAAAAATGGCTATGTGTAGGCGTTTTCACGCATATGTGGGCATAGGATCAAGACCCCAGTGTCTTAGGCCAAACAAGACAAATTAAGGAAGTGCGAACATAACTCCGCGATGAGTCCGCATTGTAGAGGTACCGCGGATGCCTTTTGTTTCAAAGTTTTTTGACAATGAAATTTGACTACGGGTCCTCTAAAATTGGATTATACCCATTTTCCCACTCAATTTTGCCCCCTGATCAAGAATATGAAGTCATATTTTTGATATCACACATGGATTTTTGATATATGGAAATTACGATTATGGGCATTTTTTAGGCACATTTTCGGGCCTTTTTGGGGCATTTCAATATCTCCCCCTTTGGAACATTCATCCCTGAATATCAAAGAAATGTACATAAGAGAGGTAATCATGAGGATTTTAACCCAACATATGAATGTAACATATGCATTTAAACATCATTTCAAAAACTTCAACATGAATGTCAAAATCACCATAAACTTGTCAACAAAAACATGAATGCATGCAAATGATATAAGGGCTGAAACCTAAGACTTGAAATCATATAGAGGACTTAAGTTAGTACCTTTGGGTTTAGTAGAATGAAGTGGTATGGATATTATCTTCTCATGTCCTCCTCGGATTCCTATGTGGCACTTTCACATCCTTGTTTCTTAACGTAGAATGGAAGAAATATGGGTATCGCTTTTGCATGTCCACCTCAGCTTCCCATGTGGTACTTTTAACTTGTTGGTTTCTCCAAAGAACCTTGATGGAAGCTACATCATTGTTTCTTAACCTCTTTACTTGTCTATCCAAAATTTCTACCAGAACCTCCTCATAAGTCAAATTATCTTCTACCACACCCACAACATCCAAAGGTACAATAGAACTTGGGTCACCTACACACTTTCTCAACATAGAAATATAGAAGATTAGATGAACCATATTCATATCAATGGGAAACTCCAACTCATAGCCACCTTATCAATCCTCCTCAACACTCTATAAGGACCTATAAATCTTGGGCTTAATTTATCCTTCTTGCCAAATCAGACTATACCTTTCATGGGTGAAACTTTCAAGTAAACCCAATCACAAACCTTAAACTCAAGATCTCCTCTCCTCACATTAGAATAGGACTTTTGTCTACTTTGGGCTATTTTCAATCTCTCCCCCAATCAACCTTACCTTCTCCAAGGCTTCCATGACCAAATCTAGACCTAGAAAAGTCATCTCCGCCACCTCAAACCATCAAACTTTGGACCTACAATGCCTACCATAAAGAGCTTCAAAAGGAGCCATACTAATGCTTCTGTGATAGCTATTATTGTAAGAAAACTCAATGAGTGGAAGATGTTTACTCCAACTACCCTTAAACTCCAAAACGTATGCTCTAAGCATATCCTCAATGGTTTTGATAGTCCTCTCGGCTTGACCATCCGTTTGAGGGTGAAAGCTCATGCTAAGCTTAACCTTGGTACCAAGACCTCTTTGGAAGGACCTCCAAAAGTGAGAAGTAAATTGAGCAGCATGATCTGAAATGATAGATAAAGGCACCGCATGTAATCTAACAAATTCATGAATGCACAATTTTACATATTCTTCGGCACCATAAGTTGTCTTGATCGGTAGGAAATGAGCCGAATTTGTTATTCTATCCACATCAACCCAAATCAAATTAAAATATTTTCTAGTCTTAGGTAACCCAACCACAAAATTCATGTTGATTTCCTCCCACTTCCAACTAGGAATCTCTATATCTTGGGCTAGGCTACCCGGCCTTTGATGTTTCACTTTCACTTGTTGGCAATTGTGACATCCGGATATGAACTTAGCAATATCTCTCTTCATACCACCCCCAGTAATATACTTCCCTCAAATCTCTATACATCTTTGTAGAATCGAGTTGAATAGAATAGGATGAATTATGAGCCTCATCTAAAATCTTCTTCCTCAAGTCATCAACACTATGAATACACAATCTAACTTGGTACTTAATGGTATCATCTCCCCCTTAGGATAAAACCTCCACCTTAACATCTCTCACCAAGGCCTTCAACTCTAGTAAGGTGGGATCGTGATCTCATTTTGCCTTTACCTCTTCAATCAAGGACGATTTAGAACCATCAACAACCACTATACCACCATTGTCAACCTCATCCAACCTAACCCCCAATCTAGCCAACTAGTGAACCTCTCTAGCCATTTCTCTGCCATCATCATCAACAAGAGCTAGACTACCCATAGCCACCCTACTTGAAGTATCGGCCACAACATTAGCTTTGTCGGGGTGATAATGCACACTTATATCATAATCTTTAAGAAATTCTAACCACCTTCTTTCTCTCAAGTTAAAATCTTTTTGGGTGAACACATCATATTAGAGACTCTTATGATCGGTGAACACATCAACATGAACCCCATAAAAATAGTGACGCCAAATTTCCAAAGCAAAAACCACGATCGCCAATTAAAGATCATGGGTGAGATAATTCTTTTCATGCACCTTAGGTTGCCTAGAGTCATGTGCTATCATCTTATAATTTTGCATCAAAACACACCTTTAACAGATTCATGAGGCATCACAATACATAAAAAACCCTTCCAACCTTTTCGATAGAGAAAAGTGGTGATATTATTTACATTCATGAGGCATCACAATACATAAAAAACCCTTCCAACCTTTTCGATAGAGAAAAGATAGGAGCGAAGACAAGCTTATGTTTCAAAGTTTGGAAACTCTTTTCACACTCATCGGTCCACATAAATTTCAGCTTCTTTTGTGTCAACTTAGTAATAGGAGAAGCAATAGAAGAGAAACCATTCACAAGCCTACGGTAATAACTTGCCAAAGCCAAGAAACTTCTAATATCTGATGGAGTCAAAGGTCTAGGCCAATTTCTAATCACCTCTTCTTCTTAGTAACCACCTTAATGCCATCGCCCGACACCACATGCCTTAGAAAACAACCTCTTTCAACCAAAACTCACATTTTTCAAATTTAGCATATGACCTTTCCTCTCTCAAGATTTGCAACATCACCCTCATGTGATCCACATGTTCCTCCTAACTATGGGAATAACTCAAGATATCATCAATAAAAACAACCACAAAAGAAAGGTAGGGTTTAAAGACCCTATTCATAAGATCCATGAATATAGTTGGTGGATTATTTAACTTAAAGGACATAACCACGAACTCAAAGTACCCATACCTAGTCCAGGAAGTCATCTACGGAATGTCATACTCCCTCACTTCAACTTGGTTATACCCGATCTTAGAGAAGTAACTATCCCCTTAAAGTTGATCAAAATGGTCATGGTAGAGGGTACCTGTTCTTTATGGTGACCCTATTAAGTTGCCAGTAATCAATGTACATTCAAAGAGAACTATCTGTCTTCTTCGCAAACAACACTGGTGTACCCCACTACCACAACCTTGGAATCATTTGTTATCATTAACAAACCTCTTATTAGGAGCATTGGAATACCCTTGGCCTTGGAACTTCTGGCCTTGAGGAAATTGGCCACCCTTAGGACTTTGTAATCTACCTTCCAAACGGGCCTTGTTGGCCTCACCACTTTTTCTCTTTCTCAACTTTTCCCACTTTAGTTGTTCGACATAAGTCATGACCTGGGAAAAATCCATATCACCTATGAGCATGGTGGTACGACACTCCTCATTCACCAAGTTGGACACACCTGACACTAATTTGTTCATCCTAGACCTCGGGTCGGCAACCAATTAAGAGGCATACTTGGAAAGATGGTTGAACTTGAGGGCATACACATACTCATAGACCTTTGCTTTATATTCATAAATTCTATCATTTTTGCCTCCCTTAGATCAATGGGAAAGAACTGATTGAGAAATGTCTCTTTGAACTCTTCCCAAAGGATAGCATCACCATTCCCCTTCTCCATCTTCCATTGAGTGAACTATATTTGGCCACCCTTTTGAGTGAGACATACAATACAAGAGTAATCATAAACAAATCATCCGCCAACTCCATCTTTTCCTCCGAACTAACCCCCAATATGGACAACAACTTATGGACCTCAACAATGAATTCTTGTGCATCCTCATCCACCTTGGACCCATGGAACTCCGACAGATTCATTCTAGTAAAATCTCTCACCCTTGAGGCCGTAGTAGGGGCATGATAAGCTTGGGCCCCTTGGTTGATTTGATTAGTCATGTCATAAGCCAACATGGTAATAGCATCTCAAAACTAATCACAAGCCATTCCCCCATCTTGAGGAGCGTGAAGAGTGGGAGGGGCAGGTTGCTCCTCGAGTGAACAAGCTCTCCTTAGTCTTCCTCTTGGAATAGGCATGATCTAGAACAGCAAAGAACATTTGTTAGAGGAAAAAGCCTTACTTGTCACAACCCAAGCCTAGGGCCTAGCCATGACACAGCGAATGGGGAACCCGAGCGGGGGCCAAGATAAAGTAACCGAGCTCACCCTCATAGTCAAAATAGAACACAAAATAGAATGTCTCAACATAAGGCAAGAGAAAAATATAAACGAGTGTCCCCAAAATGGAGGACTCACTAACAAGTTTGAAATAGCACTGACTAGCCACGTAGAGGAGCAGGATGATCAATTCGGGCAGTAGTTCCTACGTGGTGATATTATTTACGTAAGAGTATGCATTAGTACGTTTGAATGTACTTAGTATGTGGGATGCAATGGAACAAGAGATAAACTTCATAATCAACATGCATACCAATAGACAATTGACATGATATAATAATATGACATGAATGATCAAAGCATAAGTAAATATACCCCACTTAACGACTCTCTTCTCTCGTTCTCTTTCTGTCTCTTTTTCTGCAAAATTTTCATTTCCTTTTCTCTCTTTCTCTGAATCTTTAAGAATATTCTTTGACATGGGTTCTTGATTTTGATGATCTAACTCCGTAGAAGTAAGCATATGCTCATATAGAATATAATATGTGTACAAGAGACCAAACTAGCTATTCAAGGTATAAACCCCTTGGTGGTTGTGTGGTATAAACTCCTCACATGGTTGATGATAATCACACCTTATCAACACGGTGATGAAGTATAAACTCCTCCCATGGTTGATGGATATAAACCCCCAACATGGTTACTTGGGCTATTGTCCCCCTGGATCGGGTATAGTCTAAGGCAATATTTTATATAAAGTATATCATATATAAGCTCATTTCATCATCATAACACCAAACATATCATATCTCATGTTTTGGACCTACATTTCCACAAGAAACCCTAGCCGAACATTTTATCAAATACTTGGGGGGTGTAATGGGGGTAAAAGATCATAAAATTTTGAGATAAATTATTCAAGAAAATCTGTTGTAAAACTATCAATCAATACCTTAAAACACCCCCAAGACATTCACATCAAAACCCCTTATCAATTCCAACATTGAATCCAAGATTTAGAGCTCAAAATATGCTAAAACAACCTTACTTTCATGAACTCAAATCACTGTGTAGTAAATTTCTCAATATACAAGACCCACATGAAAATCAACTTTAAATCATTAAATATTATTAAAAAAGAGGCTTAAGCACTATGGGTGGAAGGACCTAATGGTTCAACACCATATACCTTAGCTTTGGTGAAGTTCTTGGTGAAGATTGAAATGGAGGCTTGAAGCTTGAAGAGAATCCTTAGTTCCGGATGAGAGTTTTAAGTCTTGAATTATGGAGTGAAAATATGGCTAAGTGTTTAGTGAGTGTTGGGAAATGTTTTATGGGATATGAGGGTGAAATTATGGAGTGAAAATATGGCTAAGTATAGGTAAAAAGGTTCTTGGGAAAACTTGGGCCCAATACTTGGAAAAATTTGGACAAACTTAAAAAAAACAGGCAGAAAAACACACCAATGCGCGTCGCGGAGAGGACACGCACTGCTCTCTGGAGATCGTTACTTAAAAAATTATAATTGCTAATTTTCATTCTTAAATTGAGGTTAGACCCTTTTTCACCTAATTTTGTCCCCCTGATCACAAATATGAAGTCAAATTTTCAAAATAACAAACGAATTTTAAGATATATGGAAATTAAAATCCAGGCATTCTAAGGCATGTTTTTGGGCACTTTTGGGATCGTTTCAATATCTCCCCCTTAGGATCATTCGTCCCTGAATGTAAAAGAGACATACAATACAAGAGTAATCATAAACAAATCATCCCCAACAAGAATGCAACATAACAAGTAAAACACCATTTTCAAATTCTCAACATAGGTGTAAGATCATCATAAGTTTACCAACTTAAACATGAATGCATATGACTGACATAAGGGCTAAAGTGTAAGACTTGAAATCACATACGGGACTTAGGATTAGTACCTTAGGCTTGAGTAGAGTGGAAAGATAAGGATACCCCTTTTACATGTCCGCTTCGGCCTCCCATGTAGCACCTTCAACTTGTTGGTTCCTCCAAAGGACCTTAATAGATGCCACATCTTTGTTCCTCAACCTCTTCACTTTCCTATCTAAACTCTGAACCAAAATCTCTCCATAAGTCAAGTTATCCTCAACAACACCCACAATATTAAGATGCACAATGGCATCGGGGTCACTAACATATTTCCTCAACATAAAGACATGGAACACTGGATGAACCAAATTCATTTTTCTAGACAATTTCAACTCATAAGCTACTTGGCCAACCCTCTTTATCACCTATAAGGACCAACATAATTTCAACTCAACTTATATTTCTTACCAAACGGACCACACCTTTCATTGGAGAGTCCTTCAAATAAACCCAATTACCCACTTGGAATTCTTGATCTCTTCTCTTTATATCGGCATAGGATTTTTGAAGACTTTGGGCTGTCCTTTTAACCTTCTCAAGAGCCTCGATAACCAGATCCTGTCCCTATAAAGCCACCTTTCCAACCTCAAACCAACCTATAGGTGATCTTCAATGTCTCCCATAAAGAGCCTCAAAAGGAACCATATCGATGCTAGAGTGATAGCTATTATTGTAGCAAACTCTATTAATGGAAGATGGTCATCCCAACTACCTTTAAGCTCCAAGACACAAGCCCTAATCATATCCTCAAGTGTTTGAATTGTCCTTTCATCTTGGCCATCCGTTTTGAGGGTGGAAGGTGGTACTAAGGTGAACTTTGGTACCAAGACCCCGTTGAAAAGACTGCCAAAAGTGTGAAGTAAATTGTGTACCCCGATCAGATATGATAGATAAAGAAACCCCATGCTCATGGATGTACAACCTCGCATACTCTTCAGACCCACATGTAGTTTTAACTGGTAGAAAGTGAGCTGATTTCTTCATCCTATCAACCACCACCCATATGGAATCAAAACCTTTTCTAGTCTTGGGCAACCCAACTACAAAATCCATATTAATCACCTTCCACTTTCAAGTAGGAATCTCTATGTCTTGGGTTAGGCCACTGGCCTTTAATATTCGTCTTTGACATATTGACAACTATGGCAACCGAAAACAAATTTGGCAATTTCCCTCTTCATGCCTCCCCACCAATACACATCCCTCAAGTCTCTATACATTTTGATGATACTGTGGTGGATAGAATAAGTAGAATTATGGGCCTCATCAAGAATTCTCTCCCGCAAGCCACCAATACATGACACACACAACCTTCCTTGGTACCTAAGGGCCTATCTCTTCCTTGGGAGAAAATCTCTATTTTGCCCCCTTTCACCAAGGCCTTCAATTCAAGCAAGGAGGAGTCTAGATCTTGTTTTGCTATCACCTCATCAACCAAAAAAGATTTAGAACCATCAACCACAACAACACCATTACCAACATCTTCCAACCTAACCCCCAATCTAGCCAATCTATGCACCTCCCTAGCCATCTCCCTATCACCACCATCCACATGAGCTAGGCTACTATAGACACCCGACTCAAAGCATCCGCCACAACATTCACCTTACCCGGATTGTAATGCACACTCATGTCATAGTCCTTAAGAAGTTCTAGCCACCTTATTTGTCTCAAGTTGAGATCTTTTTTCCTGAAGATATATTAGATGCTCTTATGATTGGTGAAGACATCAACATGCAGCCAGTACTAATACTGACACCAAATCTTTAACGCAAACACCCCGATGGCCAATTCAAGATCATGGGTAGGGTAGTTCTTTTCATGCACTTTGAGTTGCCTAGAAGCATAGGTTATGACCTTACCATTTTGCATTAGTAGACAACCCAAACAAACTCTAACTACATCACAATACACAAGAAACCCTCAAGCCCATCCAGTAGTGATAATATAGGAGCGGACACAAGTCTATATTTCAATGTTTGGAAGTTTTTCTCACATTCATCGATCCACATAAACTTAACATTCTTTTGAGTCAATTTTTTCATAGGGGAAGCAATGGAAGAGAACCCATTCACGAACCTTATGTAGTAACCTGCAAGGCCTAAGAAACTCCTAATATCCGATGGGGTCAATGGTCTAGGCATATTTATGATCACATCAATCTTCTTATGGATCCACCTTAACACTATCCCCCGATACCCCATAACCCAAGAATGCAACCTCCTTCAACTAAAACTCACACTTTTTATATTTAGCGTACAATCTCTGGTCCCTTAGTCGTTGTAATACAACCCTCAAATGACCCATATGCTCCTCCTTACTATGCGAATAGATCAAAATATCATCCTGACGACCACAACAAAGGAACCAAGGTAGGGATTGAAGACTATATTCATTAGGTCCATGAAGATGGCCGGCGCATTAGATAACCCAAAAGACATTACCATAAATTCATATAGTCAAGAAGGCCGTCTTAGGAATATCACACTCCCTCACCCTCAATTGATGGTACCCAGACTGAAGATCAATCTTAGAGAAAAAGCTAGCCCCTTGCAATTGGTCGAACAAGTCATTAATTCTTAGAAGAGGATATCTATTCTTTATAATGACCCTATTGACTTACCGGTAGTCGATGCACATTCTAAGTGACTCATCTTTCTTCTTTACAAACAACACCAGTGCACCCCAAGGTGATTGGCTAGGTCTACTAAATCCCTTTTCCAACAAATCTTTCAATTATTCCTTTAACTTTTTCTACTCCATCGGGGCCATACGGTAAGGTGGAATGGAGATAGATTGAGTGTTTGGAAGGAAATTTATGTCAAAATCTATCTCCTTTTGGGGAGGGACACCGGGAAGGTCATTTAGGAAGACATTAAGAAACTCATTTATAATCGAGACTGACACAATGGAAGGGACCTTGGACTCCACATCTTTAATCCTCACCAAAATGATACAAAAACCCCTTGGAAATCAACCTATGGGCTTTAATGCATGAGATGAACCTACCCCTTACCACCACACCATGACTTTCTCACTCAAGGATGGGTTCATTTGGGAATTGAAACTTGACCCTATGGGTTCTATAATCTATAGAAGCATAGTATGCATGCAATCAATCCATCCCAAGAATAACATCAAAATCAATCATATCTAATTTAACAAGATCACAAGGTATGATTTTATGCAAGATGCAAACTGGATAATTTCTATATGCAAGATGCAAACTGGATAATTTCTATACACCCTCCTAGCAACAATAGATGCACCAATAGTTGTAGACACCTCATATGACTCATGCAACAACTCTGGCTCAACATGGAACTTTTTAGCAACAAAGGGGGTAACAAAGGAAAGTATGGCACTTGGATCAATCAAAGCATATACATCAAGATTAAAGATTTTTAGCATACCGGTAACAACATTAGGGACCTCACTAACTCCTTGCCTCCCATGTAGAGCATAAAATCTATTTTAACTTGGGGCACCACCTTGAGGGTCACCTTTTCCCAATGGGACCGCATTAGCACCACAGACCTTAACACGGTTTCTTGGACAATCTACCTTCTTATGACCAAGCTCCCAAAATTTATTGTATGCATTAAAACCCCTCAAACATGGGCCTCCATGTCTTCTTCCTCATTTAGTACACATGTCACTAGGCGCCACCCCACCAACACATTGTGCCCTAGTGAAGTCATTGACCAATCCCCTATTAGTAGCATGAAAAGGCCTTCAGCCTTGACGAAACTTAGCACCCTATTAGAATTTACCCTCAAATCGGGCCCTCTTGGCCTCATGCCCCCTTTTTTCCTCAATTTCTCCTCTTCCATTTGCTTAGCATAAGTCATCAACCGAGATAAGTCCATATCACTAAATAGCATGGCAGACCGACATTCTTCACTAACCAAGTCGGAGACCCCATCACAAATTTATTCATCCTTGATCTAGGATTGGCCACCAAGTGAGGAGCATACTTTGTAAGTTGATTAAGGACATACTCCCTCACACTTATAGCATCTTGTTTCAAGTTCATGAACTCTACCAACTTTGCTTCCCTAAGCTCAAAAGGGAAGAATCGATTAAGGAAGGCCAATTTGAATTCCTCCCAAATCACCACATAGCCATTACCCTTCTCACCCTTCCATTGATCATACAAAATTTGGGCTACTCCTTTGAGTTGGTACGCCACTAATATCGCCTTTTAATTCGGCCCAACACCCATCAAGATATTGTAGATCTCCTCAATGAATTCTTGTGGATATTCATCCACCTTTGACCCATGGGAAATTGGAGGATTCATCCTCATGAACTCTCTTACCTTAGCTCCTGGGGTAGTAGCATGAGGGGCTTGGGCCTCTTGCTTGTCTTGGTTGGCCACCACTTGGGCAAACATAGTAAGAGCATCCCGGAGCTCACCATTAGTAGGTTGCTCCTCAGGAGTTTGGGCACATCTTTCTCTAGTATTTGGCATGATCTAGTATAGGAAAGAACAATCATTGAGGGGGCTCTCTCCATAACTCTATTGCAGGACTTAAAACATGAATAAGGGAAACATTTCCTAAAACACCTCATAGCCTCCAATGCATAGTCTTGGCGCACTTCACAACTATGAATAGGACTCTAATCGACGTGGTGTGTTGGACTTCGAGGATCTATCAACTTGGCTCTGATACCAAGTTTGTCACGACCCAAGCCTAGGGCATAGACGTAACACAAAGAATGGGGAACCCAAAGGATCCCCAATCAAGCCTCTCAACCTATCATTACACATCATTGGTCACAGAAGGATGTAAAAGACATAAAATAAGCAAAAGGGACAAAGTGCTATGGGATAGCTTGCCAAAATATAAAAATCAAAAGACAAGACGTCATAGTTCATATCATAGGTATATAGCTTTTCCAATAAACACCTCTAAATACATAGATAGAGCAGGGGCCAAGACAAAGTAACTGGGCTCACCCTCATAGTCAAAATAGAACACAAAATAGAATGTCTCAATACAAGGCAAGAGGAAAACATAAACCAAGGTCACCAAAATGGAGGACTCACCAACAAGCTTGAAATAGCACTGACTGGCCATGTAGAGGAGGAGGATGATCAACTTGGGCACCGGTTCTTACATGGTGATATCATGTAGGTAAGAGTGTGGGTTAGTATGTTTGAATGTACTAAGTATGTGGGATACAATTCAACAAGAGATAAGCTTCCTAATCAATGTCCATAACAATAGATAATAGGCATGATATAACAATATGACATGAATGATCAATGCATAAGTAAACATACTTATGTAACTCACGCTCATATAAAATATCATATGTGTAGAAGAGACCAAGCTAGCTATTCAAGGTATAAACCTCTTGGTGGTTGTGTGGTATAAACCCCTCACATGGTTGATGATATTCACACCTTATCAACATAGTGATGAAGTATAAACCCCTCTCATGATTGAAAGTTATAAGCCCCCAACATGGTTACCCAGGATCTAGTCCCCCCAGATCAGGTATGGTCTAATACAACACTTTATATAGAGTATATGATATACATAAGCTCATTTCATCATCATAATATCAAACATATCATATCACATGCATTGGACCTTCATTTCCACAAGAAAACCTAGCCGGATATTTTATCAAACACTTGGGGGTCTAATAGGGATAAAAGACCATGAAATTTAGAGATGAAATCATACAAGAAAATCTGTTGTAAAACCATCAATCAACACCTTGAGACACCTCTAAGACATTCACATCAGAACCCCTCATCAATTCCAATATTAGATCTAAGATTTAGAGCTCAAAACATGCTAAAACAACCTTACTTTCATAAACTC
>DF357931.1:41631-52386 GCA_000787875.1 Solanum virginianum | reverse complement strand
AAACCATGCTAAAACAGCCTTACTTTCATAAACTCAAATCACTGTGCAGTAAATTTCTCAATATATAAGACCCATATGTAAAATCAACTTTAAATCATGCAATATTAGTAAGAAGGAGGCTTAGGCACCATAGGTGGAAAGACACAATGGTTCAACACCATATACCTTAGTTTTCGAGAAGTTCTTGGTTAAGATTGAAAATGGAGGCTTGAAGCTTGAAGAGAATCCTTAGTTCCAGATGAGGGTTTTGAGTCCTGAATTATCAAGTGAAAATATGGCTAAGTGTTTTAGTAAGTGTTAGGAAATATTTTGGGGGATATGAGGGTGAAATTTGGCTAAGTATAGGTAAAAATACGTTTGGAAAAACATGAGCCCAACATTGAGAAAAATTTGGACGAACTAAAAAAATAGGTAGAAATATACACCAGTGCACATCTCGTAGTGGACGCGCACTGCTCTCTGGAAATCATTACTTAAAAAATTATAATTGCTAATTTTTTGCTCTTAAATCAAGGTTAGATCCTATTTCTCCTAATTTTGACCCCCTGATCACAAATATAAAGTCAGATTTTTGAAATAATGAATGAATTTTAAGATATATAGAAATTAAAATTACGGGCATTTCGAGGCACTTTTTTGGGCATTTGTTGGGGCCATTTCATTACCTTACTTTTGGGAGTGCGGGCTCTTCTTTCTCTTAGAATAAGTATGATCTAAAATAGCAAAGAATATTCGTTAAAGAAAAAGCCTTACCTTATTCCTAAAGCATGACATAGATCATGAAGAAGGGAAATATTTTCTAAAATGCCTCATAGCCTCTCACTCATAATTATGGTACACTTCACAACCATGAATGAGACTCTAAACGATGGGGTGTGTTGGATTTCGAGGATAATTAACAACTAATGCTTTGATACCAAGTTTATCATGACCCAAGCCTAGGGCCTAGATGTGATACAACAAATGAGGAACCAGGAGGACCCCCAAACAAGTATCTTAGCATATCAGTCACACATTCTTAGTTGCAGAAGAAAAATAACCACAGCAAGAGATATAAATAAGCAAAAAAGGGACTAAGGGAATTTTTGGATAATCATAAAATATTCATGAGTGAGGATCATAGCATGACGACATCAATTATTCCAACAGCACCTCTAATGTACATTGGATGGGGGCCAAGACACTTTTTAGGCTCATACTCATAGTATAAAATATTCAACATAAAGAGATAACAAAACAAGAATAGCATAGCTAGTGTCCCCAAACTTGAGGACTCACCAATACTTATCTTTAAGATGCCAAAACTATCCATGTGGAGGATGATCCAGAGCAACTTCGGTTACTACATGGTAACATCATTTAGGCATAGAGTATGCATTAGTATGTTTGAATGTACTAAGTATGTAGAATGCAATGCAACAAGACGTAAGCCAATATAGTCAAACTGCATAATCATAAGCAATGGAGGAGTATAATATCAATATGGCATACAAGATTAATGCTTGAAGTAAAATGTGTATGTAAATTATATATATTGCATAGAACATAATACATGTGTGGGAGAAGACCATAATCATAGACCAAGCAGCTATTACTCGAAATCCAAGACATGTCACCCCCTTGGAAGGTGATTGAGGTACCTACCCATCAATGTAGTAGTACGGCATGTCACCCCCAGATGAGGTGGTCAAGGTATATACCCCTCAACGTGGTAGTACGGGCATGTCACCCCCCGAAGAGGTTGTCAAGGCATGTCACCCCCTCAACAAGGTAATTGGGCATGTCACCCCCCAACAAGGTGTGGTCAACTTGCAACACTATCAATATTTTTCATAAATTCAATACATACATACAATCCCTCAATTATCGTAATGTCCCTTGACTTATAAACCATGCAATAGATCATTAATAACTAAGAATCCCTGTCAAGACATTTTATTAAACACTTGGCTGGTGTGCAATGCTAGTTCAAAATCATGCAATTCAAGAGCAAATTAATATGAGAAAAATTGGGGCAAATCAACCCACCAATACATAGTTAAACCTTTATGTAAGATACCTTGAAATCCATCATCAAATCTTATAATAGATCATAGATTCATAGCCCAAAATATGCATAGTCATAATAGACAAACCATCTCATACTTTAAGCTTGAAATAGGTAGACATGTGTTTCAAATCAACATTTCATAAAATCACAACATGATTTGTAATTATAATTCATAGTAAGTAATACATATAATTAATACAACTTAGGAACATGCAAT
This sequence comes from Solanum virginianum, assembly GCA_000787875.1. NCBI lineage: Eukaryota > Viridiplantae > Streptophyta > Magnoliopsida > Solanales > Solanaceae > Solanum > Solanum virginianum. The sequence goes on along the minus strand of DF357931.1, from coordinate 50,119 downwards.
TTTCATAAAAAGGAAGGTTGGGCACCATGGTTGAAAGGACCCAATGGTTGAAACCCACATACCTCAAATTTGGGGATTTGGTTGATGTAGATTTGGAGAGAACTTGAAGCTGAATGAAGTCCTTAAGATCCAAAATTAAGCTTGGGACACTTGAATTTGGAGGAAATATATGATCGAGTGTTAGAGGGGGTTTTGAGAGTGTATTGAGTGATATAGAGTTGAAAAATAGCTAAGTATAGGTGTTTTCATGCATATGTGGGCATAGGGCAAGGCCCCAATGTCTTAGGCCAAACAAGACAAATTAAGGAAGTGCAAACACTCTGCGACGGGTCCGCGTCGCGGAGGCATAGCGAATGTCTTTTGTTTCTTAAATTTTTTGTGAAAATAAAATTTTGCTATGGGTTCTCTAAAATGAGGGTTATACCCATTTCCCACTAAATATTTCTTCCTGATCAAGAATATGAAGTCGAGTTTTCAATATCATATGCAGATTTTGAGATATATGAAAATTATGATTATGGGTATTTTCGAGGCACATTTTCAGACTTTTTGGGGCATTTCTGTAACAACTCAAAAAAGTTCCCAAAATATGCCTCGTAATTCCTAAATTTTTTAATTTTCATATATCTCAAAATTCATTCGTTATTTTAAAAATTCAACTTTGAAATTCTTGTTTAGAGGGTCCAAATTAGGGAGAAAAGAGTCTAACCCCAATTTAAGAGCAAAGATTTAGCAATTATGAAATTTCAAGAATGCAAATTCCAACGGAGTTTTCGCGTCGCCTCCATGACGTTCCCTTGTGTTATTTTGGGCACTATTTTTTAGCTTTGGTCCAAGACTTTAAGTCTTGGGCCTAAAAGTTCCCATACATATTTTTACATATACTTAGTCATATTACACCCTTATATTACCCTAAACCTTTCCCAATACTCACTCCAACACTTATCCATATTCTTCATTCCCAAATTCAAGTCCCAAAACCCTCATTCGGAACTAAGAATTTTCTTCAAGCTTCAAGTGTCCATCTTCAGTCTTCACCAAGAGCTTCTCCAAAATAAAGGTATGTGGTGTTGAATCGTTGAGTCCTTTCAGCCATGGTGCCTAAGCTCCCTTTTTACTAATATTATATGATTTAAAGTTTATTTTATATGTGGGTCTTCTACATTAAGAAATTTACTGTACAGTGATTTGAGTTCATGAAAGTATGGTTGTTTTATTATGTTTTGAGCTCTAAATCTTAGATCTCATATTAGATTTGATAAAGGGTTTTTATGTGAATGTCTTGGGGGTGTTGCAAGGTGTTGATTGATGGTTTTACAATAGATTTTCTTGCATGATTTCATCTCTATATTTCATGTTCTTTTACCCCCATTACATACCCCCAATTGTTTGATAAAATGTCTGGTTAGGGTTTCTTGTGGAATTGATGGTCCAAAGCATAAGATATGATATGAGTGATGTTACGATGATGAAATGAGCTTGTGTATATTACAAAGTCTATATAAAGTGTTTCATCAGACCATGCCCAATTCGAGGAGTCTAAGAACTCGGATAACCGAGATGGGAGTTTGTACTCATTAACCGAGGGAAGGGTTTGTACTTCCCCTATTAGTGATGGTTAGTACTTCACCACCTAAGTGATGGGGCGGCATCATCACTAACCCCAAGAGGTTTGTACCATGGAAATCTAATTTTGTCTATTCTACACATATGATATCTTGTATGAGTAAGGGTATTCTTAAGAATGTTTTACTCTAACATTGATCATGCATGCTATATTACTATATTATGCCTATTGTCTATTATTATGCCTTTTGATTATGATGTCTATTTCTTGTTGCATTGCATCCCACATACATAGTGCATTCAAATGTACTAACACATAATCTTGCCTTCCTGATATCACCATGTAGGAACCAAAGACCAAGTTGACCATCCTCCTCCATGTGGCTAGTTCGGTGCTACTCAAGCTAGTTGTGAGTCCTCCATTTTAGGGACCTTGGTCTATGTTTTCCCTTGCTTTGTATTGATGCACTCTACTTTATGTTCCATTTTGACTATGAGGGTTAGCCCAGTTACTTTGACTTAGCCCTCACTCTTATCTATGTATTTAGAGGTGTTTGTTGGATAAGTCATGTATCTGTGTTATGAGCTTTGACTCTTTGTCTGCTGATGATGATGTTTTGCAAACTATCCCTTAGCCCCTTTGTCGCTTATCCTTAATTTATGTCTTTTAAATGCTTGTGCGACCAATGATGTGTAATGACAAGTTAAGAGGCTTGATTGGGGTCCCTTCGGGTTTTCAATTCACCATGTCACGTTTAGGCCCTAGGCTTGGGTCGTGATAATTTCAGACATGTAGTGGGTCTCATAGGTCCTTAAATTCAACAAAATATTCTACTTTTCCCCAAGATTAAGGTAACCTATATTTTCTGCAAAAACAAACACAAAACATATAAAAATCAGAAAAAGTCGTATTGAGAACAAACAAAATCCCTTATTTAGGCACTAAATGAGTTGTATTTTGACAGCACATCAACACCCTCAACTTAGAAATATTGGTTGTCCCCAAGCAATGACTCAATCTAAATAGACAATAAGCAATACAAGGTAATCATCCTAATGGCATATATTTCATCCAATTTCAACTCAGGTACCTAAGCTAGCATTTTCAAAACCCGATTGTATAACTACTAAGCAAACCAAGGAACATTGATGCATTTGACAATCCAACTATGACAAGCTAAGGAGTATTAACAATTCATAGTCACTAAACAAGTCATATGCTAACCATGTGATGCAAATGACCTCACAAAAAAGAAGTCCATCTTTTTCACTCAATAAGCAATCAAAGTAGATTGAGGGACTGTGCAAGCATACTCACTCTCGCAAATGAACTTCATGCATGATGACCAATACCACAGGCTTGCCCATATACTCATACCCCGAAATGTTGACTAGTTGGATCAGGATCACTTTAGGACTTTATAGGCTTGTAATGTAGGCTCATGGGGCTTTGGTAAGGTATTTTGGGCAACTAGTGAATAAAGGCAAACCTTGAACCACGTTTTTCAATACATTCACCTTAACAACTTAACCATTTTCATTTTGTTCTCCCTTATTCTTCATTTTCAAGCTTTTTCGGGTACTTTCTCTTCATTTTTCAGCTTGTACCTTATTTTCAAACTCAATTCGCTTTTTCAAATCATACTAAGACATTTTTTCTCTTTCTCTCTTACCTGGTACATGATTTTCCATTATTTCTTTCATTTCCAGCTACTCACCTTATTTTTGCTTCTATACCACAACATTAGCCACCCTCAACTTAGACTATTAGCATGTGGTCAAGTACACAATATCTATTCCTTAAAGCAAGGCAACTTTTTATAGCGAGCTTCAACTTAGGCTTTTTGCTTCAATCAAGGTTCAAATGTTCAAGGATAGACCAGGGCCAATATCAAGGTATTTCACTAGACAAGGTTAGGTTAAGTAGGTTTTCAGAGAGAAAAGGTTCATATAAGGCTTAAGTGTTTTGGAACAAGGGGTAAAATCTTTCATTTGGTGGGTCATTTAGGAAAAAATGGACTAGTTTAAGGAACAATGGACTAAGATACCTTCCTAATCAACTAAATCTCCAGTCCAACTCAGAGTAACAAGGCAAGTTTTGAATTAGTATACAATGCATGACTATGACAAAATTAGCTCACACACACATGGCATTGCATACATAACCAACATACACTCACAGATCATGCCTCAAGCACCAACTTGCTTTCACTTAATCAGAAAAGTCATTGCCAAATTAATAACATATGCAAGATAGCAAGAATAACAACAATCACAAAAATTTTGTGGGTACCCATTTTTCAACACATTCAATAAAACCATTCAAAACTATCACCATATATCCATAAATTATCCAAAACTCCTAAAACATGCCGGTTCAACATAAAAATAAAATCATCCACAAGGAAAAAGAAACATGACAAGAAAACCTTGGGATATCAAAATTAGAATAGTGATAGACTAAGGGTTACTTAGACTTCATCATAGTCCATAACTTCCCATACCCTACCAAAAAGTTGTACTTTGTCCTCAAAGCATATAAAAAAAATAAGAAAAACATGGGGCATATCTTGGGTTGCCTCCCAAGCAACGCCTGATTTAGTGTCGCGACACAAGAAGACTAGCTTAAGTACTCATGCCTCCTCAAGGTCCTATTCTTCCACTGTCTTAATTTCCTCCATGTCTCCTATGTAGAGCTTGACTCTTTGACCATTAACCTTGAAGATTTTTCCATCCCGAATTTCCAACTCTATGGCACCATGACTAAAGACATGTGCTACTCGGAACGACCCTATCCACCTAGATTTGAGATTTCTAGGAAACCACTTTAATCTAGAATTATAGAGTAATACCAAGTCCGCAGGTGCAAATCAACGGTTCTCAATGCAACGGTCATGCTAAACTTTCATTCATTGTTTATGCAATGCAGAACTCTCATACGCTCTCAATCTAAACTCATCAAGTTCATTAATTTGCATTAGCTCATAAGATTCAACCATCTCTGATACTCGATGCTAGTCTTGTAGTCCTTAGAAAGGATTTGCTTAACTTCCATGTTTAATACCTCCACCTACCCACTTGTCTGAGCAAGCTCCGGTGGGATATCTATGGAAGGTTTTGTGGGTGGAGTTTCCCTACTATTTAGATCTAGCTCCAACTTTGCCTAACATCTAGGGCCAAATGATACCCCGAGAGCATTCACTGTCTTCTCATATTCAAACTCGATGTTTCACGCCATATTTTTCAAGGAGAGCTTTGAAGAGTCTATTTCAAAAATGAGAACCTATATCACTTATGATAGCTTGAGTTGTTCCAAATCTAGAGAAAATGTTCCTTCACAAAAAACCCGTGACACTTTTGCCCTCTTTATTGGGTAAAGTTGCATCTTCTACCTATTAAGATACATAATCCACAACAACTAGGATGTACATTTTTCCATGAGAGCTAACAAAAGGCCCAATGAAATCAATTCCCCAGACATCAAATAACTCAATCACCAAGATGGGATTAAGAGAAAGTTTCTACCTCCATGCGACTCCACCTTCTCTTTGGCATTTGTGATAAGATTTAGCATAGTCAAGAGCATTTTGATGTATAGTAGGCCAGTAATATCCATATTGTAACACCTTATAGGCCATATGAGCTTCACTTGATGGCTACCCACTAATGATAAGTGGCAAGCTTTGAGAATGCTCATCATTTCCACTTCATGAACACATCTATGGATGATCCCATCAACATATATATGAAATAGGTACAGATCATCCCAAAAACATTTCTTCACGTCATGCATGAACGTATGCCATTGGTTGGTATTTAAGTCAAGAGGTATAATATCACTTACCAGATAATTTTCATTATATGCAAACCACGGTATAAGATTATGTGAAGCCGCCAACACTCTTCAATCGGGGAAGGAGTCATCAATATCATGACCATCATCAAATTGCATCATTGCCCCATCCTCTAATCTGGAAAGGTGATTGGCAACTTGATTTTTTGACCCTTTTCTATTGATCACATCAAAGTTGAATTCTTGTAGCAGAAGTACCTATCTAATATGTCTTGGCTTTGCATCCTTCCTGGCCATCAAATACTTGAGTATGACATGGTCCATGTGTACTATCACTTTGGTTCCTAACAAGTACGAGATGAACTTCTCATATACAAAGACCAGTGCAAGCAACTCCTATTTTGTGACCGTGTAGTTCTTCAGGGCTACATTCAGGGCTTTTTTGGCATAGTAAATAGGATGTACGACTTTCTCTTTTCGATATCCTAAGACCACACCTAATGCAACCCCACTGGCATCACACATTAATTCATAGGGCTTTGACTAATCAGGAGCCACAATAACTGGTGTTGAGGTAAACCTCTTCTTCAATTCTTTAAAAGCTCGTATACAAGTATCATCAAAAATAAATTTGGCATCATTCTCTAATAGCTTACACAATAGGTATGAAATTTTGGAGAACTCTTTTAGGAAACATCGGTAGGATCTTGCATAGCCCAAGAAGCTCCTATCACCTTTTACTGTGATAGGTGATTGAAGCTTCTCAATTACTTTAATTTTATCTTTATCAACCTGAATGACTTTACCTGAAATTCTATGGCCCAAAACAATACCTTCTTTGACTATGAAGTGAAATTTCTCCTAATTTAGCACCAAATGACCTTCCACACATCTCTACCAAACATCATGGACATGTGCAAAACAATCCTCAAATGATTGACCAATCACACTAAAATCATCCATGAACACCTCAATAGTGCTCTTGACCATGTCCAAGAAAATAGACATCATTCACCTTCGAAATGTAGCCTGAGCATTACATAATCCAAATGGCATTCTTTTATATGCAAATGTATCATTGGGCATGTGAAAGTGGTTTTCTCTTTATCTTCTAGAGCAATGACTATTTGATTGTACCCAGAACATCCATCAAGGATGTAGTACCAACCCTTTTCTACAAGTCTATCAAGCATTTGATCAATCAATGGCATAAGAAAGTGATCCTTTTCTTTAGAGGCACTTAGCTTTCTATAATCTATACACACCCTCCATCAGGTAATTGGCCGCATAGGAATTAATTCATTTTTAGAATTTGGCACCACTGTGATATACCCTTTTTTTGGAACACACTGAACGGTGCTTACCCACTGACTATTAGCAATAGGATAGATTATTCCTGCATCTAACCACTTGATGATTTCTTTCTAAACCACCTCTTCCATCATAAGATTCAACCATCTCTGATACTCGATGCTAGTCTTGTAGTCCTTGACTAGCTGAATTTTATGAGTGTATATTCCAGGAGGGATACTAATTATATCTATAATAGTCCACCCAATACCCCTTTTGAATTGTTTGAGCACTGATACAAGGGCATCTGCCTGTTTATGACTCAAGTATGTGGCAATGATGACTGGCAATGTATCATCCTCTCCCAAGAATGCATACTTCAAGTGCGATGCGAGTGCTTTCAGTTCTAACTCCGGTGGGATATCTATGGAAGGTTTTGTGGGTGGAGTTTCCCTACTATTTAGATCTAGCTCCAACTTTGCCTAACATCTAGGGCCAAATGATACCCCGAGAGCATTCACTGTCTTCTCATATTCAAGGATACTTCACTATCAAAATTCATCAACGCTATCTCCAAAGTATCAACTCCTAGACCTAGCTCGACTGGGACCTCTGATTAATCATCATCAACAATTTCAATCACCGTCATTACTGTCAAATCATAGTCTCATCCTACCTTGTTGACAGACCTAAAACACGACTACTTCTTCACCAAACCTGAATGTGAGTAGTCTCTTTTCCATATCAACCAGAGTGCGACCTGTGGCTAAAAAAGGCCTCCCCAAAATGAAAGAAACTATAAAATCAACCTCATAGTCAAGAATAACAAAATCTGCATGGATTATAATTTTTCTACCTTTACCAACACATCATAAAGTATCCCCACAGGTTTCTTGACTATTCTGCCTGCCATTAGTCACTGCAACTTTGTAGGAATAGAAGTACCAAAAGTAAGCTTTTTGAAGATGGCAAGCAGTAACAAATTCATGCTAGCATCCAAATCATGAAGTGCTTTGCCAAACGCTAATTCTTTGATAGTGCATGGTATGGTGAAAGCACCTGGGTCTTCACGTTTTTGGACCAATGACTTGGTAGTGATGGCACTACAATGTTTGATGCTTTTGGAGAGATATTTACTTACAGTTTTCTTCTTCTTGACTAGATCTTTCATGCACCATACATAACCCGGAATTTTCTCTAAAGCTTCAATCAAGGGGATGTTCACCAAAAATTTCTTGAATATTGCTAGAAAGTGCTCATACTTTTTCCCTTCCTCCTTCTTCTTAATTCTTGGAGGAAAAAGGAGGAGGGGGTCTTGGGAAAGTCTTGTGGTTTCTCGGTTTTTCCTTCTATTTGATCACTTTAGCTTCCTTATCAATATTCTTTTAACAATCTTCATCAATAACCACCGGCAATGGGGGATCTATGGTGCTCTTCCCACTTCTTGTCATGAACGCTATGCAATGCCCATCATTCTTAGGATTTTACCAAATACTTGGCAATGTGCCCTTTTGTTGATGGTTCAATTGAGAAGATACTTGACCAAATTGTTGCTCCAATAGTTTGATGGCCACATAATGAGACTCTATCTTTGATTGATACTTGAAATATCTGATTCCATCACCTTCAAAGTCTCATCTTGATGGTTGGCCTTCTTTAACAACTTGTCAAATATTTCCTCAATCTTAGAATTACTAGCCCCATCATCACGATTATGGGGAGGCACATAGGGACAATTCCTATATCCATCTCGTCGGCCCTACTCAGCCTCTAGTACTCTTTCTCTTCCAAAATAACCACCTCAGTTATCTCTATAAACACCCTCTCTACTGTAGTTCC
>DF357931.1:12084-41560 GCA_000787875.1 Solanum virginianum | reverse complement strand
GACCTTGATTTCCAAAACCTTGCCGCCAATAGTCCGAGTTAGACCCTTGGGCTTTGTTTCGAAAACCCACCGCTTGATTACTCACCAAGTAAGCATCCTCATCATAGTAAGCCGCTTCATACATGGGAGCCCTTGGAGGTTGATGAACCACCACATGAACTTTCTCTTGGTTTTGTTTCAATACCAAGTCCATACTTGTTCGGAGTTAGGCAAGCTCTTGAATTATCTCTTGATTGATTTTTTCTTTGCTCCAAACTCATGTTCATCACACATGAATATTTTGTGTTGGCTCTCCCTCATTGACCCCATGCTCTATTTGTGTTGACCACTTGCTCCATTTGCTCGGCTATTCATGCAAAAGGTTGATCTAGAAACATGCCTCCCATGATTGTATCAGCACAAACTTGACTATTCTCATCAAGAGCTCGATAAAAAATCTCCACTAAGGCATCATCAATAATTTTTGTGATTCAGAACCATCCTCAAGCACTTGGTGAACCTTTTCCACGTCGTACTAATCAAATCACCCAACAATTGCTCAAAGTTGTTTATTTGATCTTTGAGCTTAAGCTTTTTGGACCTTGGAAAATATCTCTCTGAAAAGGTTCTTTGTAACTCGGCCCAACTAGTGATCGAACTTTGTGGGAGTTTTGATAACCATATTGCCGCATTTCCAGTTAGAGATAAAGGAAACACTCGTAAACCAATAACATCAATCGAGAGATTTCATGTACCCATCACACTCTTACAAACAAACGCAATATTATGGAGATGACTATGTGGATCCTCCGAAGGTAGCCCCATAAACAAACCATGATTTTAAAGCATTTGCAGGAGACCACTAAACATGGTGAACTTGTTGTCAGTTGGTAATGGTGGCAACACTATATCTCCTGTGACATCCATGGCCATAGGGTTCAACCTATATTGATTCCAACCATATGCATTTTTTGTCAGCCGATAATGGTGGAAACACTATCGCTCCTATCATCCATGGCCATAGGGTTCAACCTATATTGATTCCAACCATATGCATTTTCATTGAAAGCCCTATGGTATGGCCTATTTTCCCTTTTAGGTGGGTTTTCATCTCCACCCATATCATCATCATTTCACTCTATAGTTTCATCAATTGTGATGTCCTCATTTTCTTGGGCCATTCTTCTTGCAAATCGGTGGATCTCCAAATTAATTGTAACTAAGGGATTGTCTTAGCTCCTTGTGTTGGGCATACAAACCTAGTATACTCTGCAAATGAAAACAAAAAAGACAAAACAAAAGTAAAATGCAAGAGAACTTAGTAATTAACAATTGAACTAACTATTAGAGAAACAAAGTAAAAACTAATCGTATTCCCTGGCAATGGCACCATAAATTTGATGTTCACGCTCCAACAGTGAAATGATTGCTATCAAGTATAAACCTAACCAAAGGTTAGAGTCAAATCCACATGGACTATAGGGTTTGACCAAATTTACTTACCAACAATCATTTCAAGTATCAATCTACTATATTCTTTAAAAGGCCAGGGGGGTTTGTCACGACCCAAGCCTAGGGACTAGATGTGACACGGCATATAGGAACCCGAATGGACCCTAAATAAGACTTTTAGCATATCATTCAGACATCCATGGTTGCGGAAGCAAAATAAACAACACAAGAGATATAAATAAAAGGAAGAAGGACTAAGGGAAGTCTTTGATAGTCATAAAACATTTCAAGAGTCAAGATCATAGCACAATTACATCTTAATATCCAACAACACCTCTAACATGGAATGGAGTAGGGGCAAAGATATTTTCTGGGCTCACCCTCATAATATCAAGTGTTCAACAAAAAGAAATAGCAAATGGAAAGAGTAACACAGATAGCGTCCTCAGACTTGAGGACTCACCAAAGCTTAACTTCAATGCATCGAACTAGACACGTCAATGATGATAGAAAGGTGCTCTGGTCCCTACATGGTAATATCATATAGGCATAGAGTATGCATTAGTACGTTTGAATGTACTATGTATGTGGGATGCACTGAAACAAGAATCATAAGTCATAATAACAATATGCTTAATCATAATCAATGAACATAAGCTAAATATGCCATGCATAATCAATGTGTAGGATGAAACATGCTTAAGAACAATCATACTTGCATAGTTTGTTTAATACCATAAAGTAATATAAATAGATCATCCAACTACCTTGCACTAGAGGGTAAGGGATATAGCATAGGTCATAACCCCTTATAGTAGGTTACGAGTAGTACATGAGTGTAGAGAAATAGCATAGGTCATAACCCCTACTTGGAAGCAATGGGTAGTAGATGAGGGTAGAGAAATAGCATAGGTCATAACCCCTATATGTAAGTAAGAGATAATACAAAATATTGGATTGCACATAAGGGTAAGGCGTACCACATAGTTCATAACCCCTTCATGTGAGTATAAGATATTGTGTAGCTGTCATATCCCAAGCTTAGGGTCTAGACATGACCGGTGAATGGGGAACCCGAAGGAACCCTAAACAAGCCTTATAGCATATCATTACACATCCTTGGTCGCAGAAGCAATTAGAATGAAAATAAGAGATAAATGTAAACAAGGGTCAAATTGGGACTAAGAATAAACTTCCATATCATAAAATATCAAGAGTCAATAGAGTCAAGCTTATAGCATAGATAAATAACATGTCTAACAACACCTATACTATATAGATAAGAACAGGGGCCAAGACAAGCAACTAGACTCACCCTCATAGTCAATACATAAGTCAAAGAGAGAAAGTCTTAATACCTAGCAAGAGATCATAAGTAACATCCCTGGAATGGAGGATGCACCAATAAGCTTGATAGAAGTCGTACTAGCCATGTGGAGGAGAATGATCAATAGGTACATAGGTTCCTACATGGTGACATGATTTAGGCATAGAGTATGCGTTAGTACATTTGAATGTACTAAGTATGTAGGATGCAATGCAACAAGATGTAGGTATCATAGGCATAATGCATATTCATAAGCAAAGAATTACATACTAACAATATGACATGTATGAATGATGCTTGAATTAAAAATCATGCTTATATAGATTATAATACGAGTGTAAGGAATGACCATTATAGTGCAAGCCAAGGCCTACCATCCCATTGGATATTCGTATGAGGTACGAACCCCTTCATGAGGTTGATGGAGTACAAATCCCCCCAGAGGTTGACGGAGTACAAACCCCCCATCAAGGTTGACAGAGTACAAAACCCCCGTCAAGGTTGATGGGTACCAATTACCAACCCCTCGATAGGTTACCCGAGCCTACAACCACCCGAACTTGCCTTGGTCATCAACAACACTATATATATATATATATATATATATATATATATATATATATATATCATCATTAACATATATTCCTTTTCATCATCATTCCATCATCATTTCATCATAATTTCATCATCATATAGTCATTCAACTCATAAGTCATACATTGAACCTTCAATTCCTCAAGAATCCATAATCGAACATTTTATCAAAAACTTAGAGGGTGTGTAATGCTAGAGTAAAACCATGCAATTCAAGAGTTAAATCATGCTAGAAGAATTAGTGTAAAGCCATCAATAGATACTTGGTAACGCCCTCAAACAATATACATCAAGACTCTTCATCAATTATCACCATAGACTTTAGATTCATAGCTCCAAACATAGTAAAATAGTCACAACTTCATAAACCCAACATTATGTGCAATGAATTTCATAGTAAATGAGACCTCTGAGTAAATCAACTTTTAATCATGCAATTTTGAGTAAACGAGCTTAGGTATCATGGGTGAAAGGAACCCATGAAAGAAACCCACAAACCTTAGCTTTGGAGATGAACTTGATGAAGATTGGAGATGGAGACTTGAAGCTTGAATGAGAATCCTTGAAATCTTGTGAGGGTTTGAGACTTGAATTTAGGAGTGAAATATTTGGCTAAGTATTTTGGTGAGTATTGGGGAATATTTAGAATGATATGAGGGTGAAAAATGGCTAGGTATAGATATATTCATGTTTAGGGACATTAGGCCCAAGACATAAAAGCCTTGGACCACAAGAAAAAATAACTTGGGAGAATTTACACAGGTCCGCGTCTGGTCCGCGATGTAGACCTATCGTGGAGGAGATTTACACTGGTCCACAACAGCTGCACGTCGCGGCACTGTCACGGATCAGTTCTGGAAATCAAAATTTTGGAAATTTGAAATTGTTATTCATTTGCTCTAAAATTGGGGTTAGACCTATTTCCAACTCAAAATGTCCCCCTGAACAAGAATAGTAAGTTTGATAATTGATATCACGCATGGAGTTTAAGATACATGGAAATTACGATTCCGGGCACTTCTGAGGCACGTTTTTGGGCATTTTTGGGGTCATTTCAATATCTCCCCCTTGGAAATATTCATCCAAGAATGTCTAGGAAGTGTATATGAGAGACACAAATATGACCTTTTCACCCCACATGAAGATACAAAAATACACTTATACATCATTTAAAAAATCTCATCATAAATGAAAAATCATCATGAACTTGTCAATTCAAACATGAACATATGCAATAACATGGGCCTGAGTCTTAAGACCTGAGATCATATAAAGGACTTAGATCAATACCTTAGGCTTGAGTGGAGTGTAAATGGTAAGGATATCACTTTAGCATATCCACTTCGGCCTCCCAAGTTGTACTCTCAACTTGTTGATTCCTCCATAGGACATTAATGGAAGCCACCTCTTTGTTTCTCAACATCTTTACTTGTCTATCCAAGATCTGAACTGAAACCTCTTCATATGTCAAATTATCCTCAATAACACCCACAACATCAAGAGATACAATAGTATTCAGATCACTCACATATTTCGTCAATATGGATATATGGAACACCGGATGAACCAATTCCATCTCACTAGGCAACCTTAACTCATAAGCTACCTTGCCAATCCTCCTCATGACCTCATAAGGACCAACATATCTTGGGCTTAACTTGCTCTTTTTACCAAAATGGACCACACCCTTTATGTGTAAAACCTTTAGGTAGACCCAATCACCAACTTTGAATTCAAGGTCTCTTCTTCTCATATCATCATAGGATTTTTGACGACTTTGGGCCATCTTCAACCTTTTCTTAATCATCCTAACCTTCTCAAGAGCCTCCACAACCAGATCTAGTCCCAAAAAAGCTATCTCACCAACCTCAAACAATCTAACTGGTGATCTACAATGTTTCCCATTGAGATCTGAAAAGGAGCGATGCTTGAATGATAGCTATTGTTGTAGGGAAACTCAATCAATGGAAGATGATCATCCCAACTACCTTTAAGCTCCAACACACTTGCTATAAGCATATCCTCAAGGGTTTGGATAGTTCTCTCGGCTTGGCCATTCGTTCAACTCCTTCAACTCTATCAGGGCTACACGATAAGAGGGAATAGAAATGGGTTAAGTATCTGGGAGGACGTCTATGCCAAAGTCTATTTCCCTTTTTGGAGAAACACCGGGAAAGTCATTTGGGAAGATATCAAGAAACTCATTTACAACCGAAACTGACTCTTCAGGAAGGACTTTAGACTCTATATCCCTAACCCTCATAAATGGTAAAGACACCCCTTAGAGATCAACTTACGGGCTTTAATGCAAGAGATGAATCTACCCTTGACCATCACATCTTGACTTTCCCACTCAAGGACGGGTTCATTTGGAAATTGGAATTTGACCCTATGGGTTCTACAATCAATAGAAGTATAGTAGGCATGCAACCAATCCATTCCAAGAATGATAATAAAATCAACCATTTCAAACTCAACAAGATAACAAGGCAAAACTTTATGCAAGATGCAAATAGGATAACTTCTATAAACTTTTCTAGCAACAATAGATGCACCAATATAAGTAGACACTTCATATGACTCATGTAACGACTCAAGGTTAACATAGAACTTTTGGGTAACAAAAGGGATAACAAAAGAAAAAGTGGCACCCAGATCAATCAACGCATACACTTCAAAGTCAAAGATTTTCAACATATCAGTAACAACATCGGGGACTTCATCAACCTCTTGCCTCCGATGCAAAGTATATAATTGGTTGTGTATTAAGGCATCATCTTATTAGCCACCTCTCCCCAATGGGACCATATTAGCACCTTGTGGATGAACCTCTTTGCCCTTACTGTAGTTTCGAGGGTAATCTATCGCCTTATGCCCCATTTCCCTATAACCATAACAAGCACTGATACTCCTCAAACATGGGCCACTGTGACCCTTACCACACTTTGGACACACATTAATAGGAGCCACATCCTTTACACCTTAGGCCTTAGAAGATCATTTGCAACCCTCTTATCGAATGCATGAGTAGTCTTTTGGCCATGGTGGAACCGGCCATTACTTTGGAACTTACCCTGAAAATGGGCCCTCTTGGCCTTATGCCCCCTTCTATTCCTCAATTTCTCCTCTTTTATTTATTCGGCATAGATGTGATAAGTTTATATCACTAATCAATATAGCGAATCGACATTCTTCACTAAGCTAGCTGAAGATACCCATAATAAATTTATTTATTCTCAACCTTGAGTCGGCAATCAAGTGAGGAGAAAACATTGAAAGTTGGGTGAACTTGAGGGCATACTGCCTCACACTCATGGACCCTTGTCTCAAATTCATAAATTCCACTAACTTAGATTCCCAAAGTTCAAGGGGGAAGTACCTATTAAGGAAGGCTACCTTGAATTACTCCCAGAGCACCATATAGTTGACTCCCTTTTCATCCTTTCATTGGTAGTACCATATTTGTGCTATCCCTTTGAGTTGATAGGCCGCCAACTCCACCTTATCCTTCGACCTCACACATATAATGTACTAAATTTTGTAGACCTCATCAATAAACACTTAGGGATCCTCACTTACCTTTGACCCATGGAATTCTAGGGGTAAAATTCTCATGAAGTCTCTAACCCGAGAGGCTGATGTAGGAGCATGAGGGGCTTGGGCCCCTTGATTGGCTTGATTAGCCACCACTTATGCAAGCAAGGTGAGAGTATCTCTAACCTCTCTATTGGCCAGTTGCTCCTCGGGCGTACGGGCTCGTCTTCCCCTCGTATTAGGCATGATCTAGCATAACAAAGAATGATTGTTAGGGGGAAAGCTTACTTTAACTCTATAGCACAACTTAGGACATCAAGAAGGGAAATATTTCCTAAAATGCCTCATAGCCTCCTACTTATAGTTGTAGTGCACAACACAACCATGAATAGGACTCTAATCAACGTGGTGTGTTAGACTCAAAGGATCTAACAACCTAGTGCTATCATACTACCTTTGTCATGACCCAAGCCTAGGGCTTAGACATAACTAGCGAATAGAGAGCCTAAAAGAACCCCAAACAAGCCTCATAGCATATCATTACACATCCTTAGTCGTAGAAGCAATTAGACTGATAAAAAGAGATAAATGTAAACAAGGGGGAAATTGGGACTAAGGATAAGCATCCATATCATAAAACATCAAGAGTCAATAGAGTCAAGCTCATAACATAGATACATAACATGTCCAACAACATCTCCACTACATAGATAAGAGCGGGGGCCAAGAAAAGCAACAGGGCTCACCCTCATAGTCAATACATAAGTCAGAGAGAGAAACTGTTAATACACAGTAAGAGATCATAAGTAACGTCCCCGGAATGAAGGACTCACTAAGAAGATTGATAGAAGTCATACTAGCCATGTAGAGGAGGAGGATCAAGCAGTACACTAGATCCTACATGGTGATGTCATGTAGGTATAGAGTATGTGTTAGTACGTTTGAATGTACTAAGTATGTAGGATCCAATGAAAAAAGAGGTAGGTCTCATATGTAAAATGCATAATCATAAGCAATGAATAACATACTAACAATATGGCATGTATGAATGATGCTTAAAGTAAAACCATTCTTATATAGATCAAAATACGAGTGTAAGGAGTGATCATTATAGTGAAAGCCAAGGGCTACCACCACTTTAGATAGGCGCATGAGATACGCACCCCTTTATGAGGTTGATGGAGTATAAACCCTCCCTCCTCCTCAAGGTTGACGGAGTACGAACTCCCCATTAAGGTTGATAGAGTACAAACCCCCCATTAAGGTTGATGGGTACCAACCCCAATAATGTTACTCAGTCATACCACCCCCTAAGCTAGGCGACCAAAGTACTAACCCCTCGATAGGCTACCCGAGCCTAGAACCTCCCGAATCCCTGCACACTAATCCTCAAGACTCTACTAGACTAGGCTTATACACATGTGAGACCTATGAACCTAGGACTCTAATACCAAATTATTATGACCCAAAATCTGGGAGTAATGACACTCACCTAACCCACCAATATATATATATATATATATATATACACACACACACACACTCCTTTCATCATTATACACATACATTTCTTTTCATCATCATATAGTCATTCAATTCATAAGACATACATTGGACCTTCAATTCCTCAAGAATCCATAACCGGATATTTTATCAAACACTTAGAGATTGTATAATACTAGTGTAAAACCATGCAATTTAAGAGTGAAATCATGCTTGAAAAATTAGTGTAAATCCATCACGAGATACTTGGTAACACTCTAAGACAATATACATCAAGACCCTTCATCAATTCTCACCACAGACCTTAGATTCATAGCTCCAAACATAGTAAAATAGTCACAACTTCATAAACCCAGCATAGTGTGTCGATTTGCCTCGCTCATTTCAGAATTTTGACTCCATATGGGTGATAGTTGATAGATTCACAAAGTCCGCACACTTCTTGCCAGTCAGGAGTAATTAGTGAATTTCATAATAAATAAGTCCCATGAGTAAATCAACTTTAAATCATGAAATTTCGAGCAAAAAAGCTTGGGTACCATTGGTGAAAGGAACCCATGAAAGAAACCCACATACCTTAACTTTGGAGATGAACTTGATGAAGATTGGAGATGGAGACTTGATGCTTGAATGAGAATCCCTAAAATCTTGTGAGGGTTTGAGACTTGACTTTAGGAATGAAATATTTGGCTAAGTATTTTGGTGAGTATTAGGGAATGCTTAGAATGATATGAGGATAAGAAATGACTAGGTATAGGTATATTCACGTTTGGGAACACTTACGTCCAAGACTTAAAAGTCTTGGACCGCAAGAAAAATAAGTAGGCAGAATTTACACAGGTCCACGTCTAGTCCACAATGCGGACCTATCGTGGAGGATAGATTTATGTTGGTCCGTGACAGCTGTGCGTCACGGTACTATTGTGGATAGGTTCTGGAAATCAAAATTTTAGAAATTTGAATTTGCTATTCGTTTGCTCTAAAATCGGGGTTAGACCCATTTTCCACTAAAAATGACCCCCTGAACAAGGATATAAAGTTGGATTTTTGATATCACACATTGAGTTTAAGGTATATAGAAATTACAGATTGATGAATAGGGTATTCAAGCCATTCTTGGATGTGTTCGTGATAGTATTTATAGATGATATTTTGGTATATTCAACATCTGAAGAGGACCACGAAAATCACTTATGACAGGTGTTACAAGTTCTTCATAATAGACAGTTGTATGCCAAGTTCTCAAAGTGTGAATTTTGGCATTACACCTGTGCTAGTACTTCCAGAAGGCACCGAGGGGTATGCAGTGTATTGCAATTCTTTAGGAGTTAGCTTAGGGTGTGTACTAACACAGCATGGTATGGTACTTGCTTATGCATCTAGACATCTATGACTACATGGGAAAAACTATCCAACACATGATCTTGAGCTAGAAGTGGTTGTGTTAGCATCTAGACAGCTATGGCCACATGAGAAAACCTATCCAACACATGATCTTGAGCTAGCAACAGTTGTGTTTGGTTTGAAAATATTGCGCCACTATTTGTATGGGGTACACGTTGACATATATACTGATCATAAGAGCCTACAATATATCTTTAAGCAGAAAGACCTAAACTTAAGATAACAGAGATGGCTAAAGCTAATAAAAGATTATCACGTTGATATACTTTACCACCCGGGGAAGGAAAATATGGTAGCCGATGCTCTGAGTCATAAAGCAATCATAAATATTGGTGATTAAGCCATGGTAAGTCAAGAAGTGGCTAAAGATCTACTTTATTTATGTGTTTAGTATGGTTTTCTTATGAAAAACAAGAGACTATGTTGGTTATGTTTATTCTGAAAGTTTTGGACAACATATATCCTAAGGATTGTTGGACTTCAAAGGAAGGGGTTGTCGTGGATGATGCTGCGAAGTCTTCATTGGTAATGGAGGTGAAAGAAAAATAGTTCAAGGATCCTATCTTATGATGACTTAAATAAAAGGTGAGTCAAGGTATGATAAAGGGCTTTGATCTTACAAAAAATGGAGTACTTTATTACCAAAATAGATTATATGTGCCTGATATTAATGGACTAAGAAAGAGGATGATGGAAGAAGCCCATCATTCCAGTTATTCCATCAATCCAGGAATAACTAAGATGTATCATGACCTGAAGCGAATGTTTTGGTGGGGTGGCATGAAAAAGGACCTTGCAAAATTTGTGGCTCAATGTCCAAATTTCCAATAAGTAAAAGCAGAACACCAAAAGCCAGGAGGTTATATGCAATGTATAGAGCTTCCAACATGGAAGTGGGATATGATCAATATGGATTTTGTTACCGATTTGCCTCGCTCATTTCAGAATTTTGACTCCATATGGGTGATAGTTGATAGATTCACAAAGTCCGCACACTTCTTGCCAGTCAAGTGAATTTGAGTATAACTTTCCACCCTCAAACAGACGGTCAAGCAAAACGTACCATTCAGACAAACCCTAAAACCGATGGTCAAGCATAATGCACCATTCAGACACTTGAAGATATGATGCGAGCTTATGCATTGGACTTTAAAGGTAGTTGGGTGGACCACTTGCCACTTATTGAATTTGTCTATAATAATAGCTACCATCAAATATCAAGATGGCACCTTATGAAGCTTTGTATGGAAGGAAATGTAGGTCGCCAATTAGATGGTTTGATGTGTGTGAAAGCACCTTGTTTGGGCCAAATCTAGTACAACAAGCCATAAAAAAAGTTAAGGTAATACAGCAGCGGCTAGAAAAAGCCCAAAGTCATCACAAATCATATGCAGATGCTAGAAGGAGAGGACTGGAATTCTCAGTAGGGGATTGGGTTCGGGCAGGTTGCATATGAACTAGAGCTACCCTAAGAGCTTTCAATGGTTCATCCAGTTTTTCATATCTCAATGCTTTGAAAATGCATAGTTAACCCATCCCGTATTATTCCTATTAAATATGTACAAGTTACATAAGATCTCACTATGAATAGGTACCTATTGCTATTCTAGATCATCAAGTTAAGATATTAAGAAATAAAGAAATAGCTTTAGTAAAAGTACTTTGGAGAAACCAACAAGCAGAAGAAATAACATGGGAGGCCGAGGACGCAATGAAATCAAAGTAAAGGAATAGCTTCAGTAAAAGTACTTTGGCAGAGCCAGCAAGTAGAAGAGATAACATAGGAGGCTAAAGAAGCGATGAGATCTAAGTACCCTTACTTATTTGAAGCTAAAAAGGAAGTCCAACATGCAGAATTGGGACACTAATAGGTACGTGTGATTGAATACTTAGTGTGTTGTCAAAAGTCTGTGTAAGTAAATATTTAAACTTGATTAAGCTATCTAATTGTGCTAACATTCGAGGATGATTGTTCCTGGGGGGGAGGATGTAACACCCCACATCTTACAATACTAGTACTATGCAAATGAAACATGATATGGCTTTTCAAATTAGCCAATTTTTAAAAGTGCTTGAATCTCATGTTAGAGGGTGATATGTGTGCCTAACGCTTAAGAGGGTCGAGTGTATACATGTTTTGTGTCACATTGAGGAGATCAGAGCCCTAAACAAAGTGAGAGAATTGAGGTGCTTGCAGGACTTAGGAAGCTAGCAGATGAGTCACCTACTTGCTTAGCTTAAACTGGCTAGCTAGATGGAGACGAGGCCCGACGTCGAATCCATCCAAGTCCAATTATGGATAAAGTCCGTGTTAAGGGTGTAACTTTATCCCATGTTTTAGAATCATAAATGTACTATATTTTTAGCCTAAGAAAAATATAAAAAGAGCCTAAGTACATCACAACCCACTTGACTATGTGGGCCCAAACTAAGTGAAGAGAAATTAGGAAAATGGGCAGCCAAGGCCCATCAACTTTGAAACCCAATTAGGCCCAAGTGAAAGGGCCAAGCTGCTGCATCACCACCTTGATAATATGAAACCTAAACCACAAAAGAAAGTCGGCCAAAGGCTCCTTTAAAAAGGCTTACAACTAGCACCTTTAAGTCATTCTTAACTTGGAAAAAACCCTCATGATAATAAGTATCCAACATAAGGAACAAGTCTCAACATAGCATGAATAAAGTAGATATTGTCCTCGGAGTTGAGGACTCACCAAAAGCTTTCTTCAAGAACCGCACTAGCCACGTAGAGGAGGATGATTAATAAGAGCTTCGGTCCAAGTAGGAATCTCAATGTATTGAGCCAAACCACCGAGCCTTTGGTGCTTGGTTTTCTTATGAAAAACAAGAGACTATGTTGGTTATGTTTATTCTGAAAGTTTTGGACAACATATATCCTAAGGATTGTTGTGCACTTCTCTTGTTGATTAAGAGGCTTTTTTCTTTTTGGTTGGCTAGATTATGAAGTAATACTTGTATTGCTAACAAGGTTTAGTTTGTTAATTATGTAACTAGGCTGCTGCACCACTTTTACAGTCCACAAAAATGAGTTGTTGTACAATGTCGTAATTGTGCTCTTACTAGGAACTTATGGGCTGATAATCGGAGATTGTTATTTCACATTCTTTATATACTTTGGAACTATATTTGCACTATTTCAAGACTATTGTTATGTGTATATATGGTGGGGATTGTTTGGTTAAAGTTGGAACAAGTTTGGAATTGTCGACGTCCAAATGTAGCAAAGTAATGTAATGTTATGCCGCCTATTTGTATGTTGTGTAGAATTGTTATGTGTTATGCTTTGTGGGTGTTGTAAGACTATTATGGCACTAAAAAGGGCTGAACATGATATGTATATGAGAATGTGTATTAGAAAATACGATGAGAGTTGGATAGGTTGAAAGAATACGCTCGGGTTTATAATTATACGCCTGCTGCTCGTATGTTGTTTTTTTATGAGATTGGGCTACCAAGATGTATCTATTAGCCGCTAATGCTAGTTTTATCACCTACTATATTATAGATAAATATTTGGAGGAAGGGAAGGTTATCTCGAGGTAATAGCCAGGTCGTGCAACGAGGTATGTACGACTACTTGATTTTGTATTACTTGGCATGAAATCTAGATTCTTCC
This sequence comes from Solanum virginianum, assembly GCA_000787875.1. Classification (NCBI taxonomy): domain Eukaryota; kingdom Viridiplantae; phylum Streptophyta; class Magnoliopsida; order Solanales; family Solanaceae; genus Solanum; species Solanum virginianum. The sequence continues at coordinate 28,130 of DF357931.1, read as the reverse complement.
TTGGCACATAAAGGCACTTACCAACTCTGACACAACTATTAACTATTTCTCCACTCTTTCACATGTTCATATGCTCCCATACATAGTCACCTTCAAATCTACATACATACATGGGTACCAAGTTACATGGGGTCTTGTTGCTAAATAAAGTTCACGAGTTGTTTCACCTCATACGCATTTCATTATTTGTGTAACGTACTCCTTTCATTGTCATATTGTCTTGTATGATTACCTACATGTTACATACTAAATATACAGCCCTATAACTCTAATATTGTGACAACCAAAAGAATCATCTCAAAGGTAATTGAAAGGTAAAGTATATTGCTTATTGATGGGTGGTAACCTGAGGAGTGGAAGAATCACTTTGCGAGGGTCGATCCTATCACGGGGGGTAGCCCAAGGGGTTAAAGAAAAAGCCTAGCCAAGGTCGATCCCGATATAGATTTACCACTGATCAGCTAGTCATTTTTATTGTATGTTGTGCACAGATTATACAGTAAAGTCAAAGTAATAAAAAGAACATAAAGTATATGATCCCACAGTATAACTAAAGGTGGTCTCTTATCCTACACCAGCGTATAGTTTCATTTCAGTTGTTACTTCATACACCATATTTCCTACCTTACATATTCTATACATTATCTCGTACTGACATCCCTTATGGGAGACCTGCATTTCATCTGCAGGTACAGGTGCTAGTAGATCTCCCCAGTAGGAGTACAGGATATCCAACTATTGTTACCAAGCTCCAGGTAGCTTCGGAGCTTTGTGTATCTAGAGCTTATACTTTTGTATTGTATAGTTAGTCGAGGTGGGGCCTGTCCCGACCCTTATCAGATACTTTTCCTTATCTAGAGGCTTTGTAGAATATGTNNNNAAGAATAGAGATAGTGTTATAACCCAAGCGACCCTTATCAGATACTTTTCCTTATCTAGAGGCTTTGTAGAATATGTAAATTAACGTGTGGTCATGTCTCCTACTTTAGACAACGAGGCCCTAATGGCCTAGCCATATACATTTCCTTTTGGCTTGTTATTACTGTTTACTTTCTTAAAGGCATGTTGAATGAAGAAATCCCCTATAATATATATAAAAAGTGCATGGATACAGGTTGGTTCTCCCGGGCCTTATCGGTAATGAGTGCCAATCTGCCTTAATGGGACTTTGGGCGTGACAAGTCTGAGGCAAACCAACCACAAAATCCATGTTCACATCTCCCCACTTCCAAGTAGGAATCTCAATGTATTGAGCCAAACCACCGAGCCTTTGGTGCTCTACCTTCATTTGCTAACAATTAGGGCATGCGGATATAAACTTGGCTATATCCTTCTTCATACCATGCCACCAGTACACCTCCCTCAAATCTTGATACGTCTTAGTAGATCACGGATGAATAGAATAATAAGAGTTATGGGCTTCACTCATGATTACCCTCCTAAGATCATCCACATCAAAAACACATAATCGATCTTGATACCGAAACACACCATCTCCCCCTTGGGAGAACACCTCTATTTTCTTTTCGCCAATCAGCTTTTTCAATTCAACCAATGATGGATCTAGATCCTTCTTAGCCTATACATCAACAACCTTTGAAGATTTGGCCTCATTATTAACATGAATACCACCATCATTAGAGTCAGCCAACCTAACACCTAACCTAGCCAAATAGTGAACATCCTTTGCCAACTCCTTCTTCTCCTCCTCAACATGAGCCACACTTCCCACAGATAACCTACTAAGATCATCAGCTACCACATTTGCCTTGTTGGGATGATATTGTACACTTATGTTATAGTCCTTAAGGAGTTCCCACCATCTCCTTTGCCACAAGTTTAGATCCCTTTGAGTGAGCACATATTGGAAAATCTTCTGATTGCTGAAGACATCAAGATGCACCCCATACAAATAGTGTATCCAAATTTTCAAAGCAAATACCACCGCTGCCAACTCAAGATCATGAGTCAGGTAATTATGCTTATGCACCTTAAATTGTCTTGACGCATAAGCTATCACTTACCATGTTCCATAAATACACAACCCAACCCAATCCGAGTAGCATCACCATACACCCCAAACCCATCAAAGCCATCTGGTAAAGTCAAAATAGGGGCCAATGTAAGTTGATCCTTCAAGGCCTGAAAACTCTTCTCACATTCATCCGACTACACAACCTTAATCTTTTTTTGGGTCAACTTAGTCAATGGAGATGTAATAGATGAGAACCCTTCGACAAACCTCTTATAATAGCCGGCCAACCCAAGAAACCTTTGAGTATCCGAAGGAGTCAATGATCTAGGCTAATTCTTCACGACCTCAGCCTTTTTCGGGTCACTCTTAATACCATCACTAGACACCACATGATCAAGAAAAGCTACTTCACCCAACCAAAACTCATATATTCTAAACTTAGCATACAACTTCTTCTCTCTCAAAGTTTGAAGAACCAACCTCAAATAATCTATATGCTCCTGCTCACTTCGAGAATAAATGAGAATATCATCAATGAAGACAACCACAAAACTATCAAGGAATGACTTGAACACCTAATTCATAAGATATATAAACACGGCTGGAGCATTAGTTAAACCAAATGACATCACCATAAATTCAAAGTGCCCATACCAAGTCTAAAAAGCTGTTTTGGGAATATCACACTCCCTAATCTTCAACAGATGATAACCATAATGAAGGTCAATCATTGAGAAATGGGTAGCCCATTGAAGTTGATCAAACAAGTCATTGATTCTAGGCAATGGATACTTATTGTTGATCATTACCTTATTCAATTGCCAATAATAAATGCACATCCGAAGAGATCCATCTTTCTTTCTTACAAGTAACATCGGAGCACCCCAAGAATATATACTTGGTCTAATGAAACCTTTCTCCAACAAATCCTTCAATTGATCCTTCAACTCCTTCAACTCAGCTGATTCCATATGATAAGGAGGAATAGAGATAGTGTTATAACCCAAGCCTAGGGCCCAAACTTGACACAACAAATGGGAAGTTCGGAGACAACCCAAACAAGCCTCTTAGCATATCATGTAGACATACTTGGTTGCAGAAGCAAAATAAGACAATAGCAAGAGTCAAGTATAAAAAAGGGAAGGGGGACTAGGGGAAGTCATTCATAATCATAATAGGATAAGAAGAGTCGAGCTCATAAGCCTATACAACATAGTATTTAAGACAAGAAATGAATCTACCGTTTACTACATTACAACTATCCCACTCAAGATCGGGTTAATTAGGTAATGGAAATCTAACTTTATGGGTCCTATAATTAATGGAAGCATGATATGCATGTAAGCAATCCATCCTAAGAATAATATCAAAATCCACTATGTCAAGTTCAACAAAATCACAAGGCAAGACTTATGCAATACAGACATGGGGCAATTCCTATAGACTCTTTTAGCATAAGAAGAGTCGAGCTCATAAGTATGTACAACATAGTATCCCACAACACCTCTACTTTAGAATTTAGCGGGGGCCAAAACACTTTCTGGGCTTACATTCATGATATAAGTAACTAGCATAAGGAACAAGTCTCAACATAGCATGAATAAAGTAGATATTGTCCTCGGAGTTGAGGACTCACCAAAAGCTTTCTTCAAGAACCGCACTAGCCACGTAGAGGAGGATGATTAATAAGAGCTTCGGTCCCTACATGGTAATATCATGTAGGCATAAAGTATGTGTTAGTATTTGGAATATACTAAGTATGCGAGGTGCAATGTAACAAACACAAAAGCCGTAATATTCAAAATGCATAGATATAGGCAATGGATATAATCTCAATATGATATGTATGATCAATGTTTGTAATAAGACATGCATATAAAATATTTAAGTTGCATAATATATCATACATATGTAGGAGGAGACCTTAATCGACATAGACCAAGTGAGCTATTACTTGGAATCCAAGGCATGACACCCCTTTGGTGAGGTGATAAGGCATGACACCCCCTTGATACGGTGACCGGCCATGACATCGCCGGGCGAAGTGTGGTCTACTTGCCAAGGTAAACCAAATATGATAGCATGATAACATGAACTAGATAGATCCACTAGCAAAGCCTGTTGGGGGAAATAATATCATCCTATGGTAGCACATAGTTTAGAGACAAAAAACTTTATATATGGATTCCTTGAGTCGAGCCCCCATATTAAGCTTCAATCGGTGCTATGTTTAATCCCATGAAATACTTGAAATAATCATAACTTTAATAATGACATGAGTAACTCGTAAAAGACATGATTACATGACAGGAGTAGCTTATTAACATGGCTGACCGCTTTTAGTGAACTTAACATGAACTTGAACATAAGGGTAAAATTATAATCATGTTTAATGCCTCAACTTGACATGATAGCTCACAAGAGGATAAAATCTTGAAATAGGGCTCAACGTGTCACTTGTAGAATCATAGATACTTTCATGAATTTAATACATGCTTGGAAGCCCTTAATCATCATGAAATCACTTGACTTGTAAATCATGCAATAGTTTATCAACAATTTGAGAATTCTTGTCATGTAATTTCATCAAACACATGGTGGGTTCATGACACCTGTTCCAAATTCATGCAACTCAAAGGTATAAAAAGAAGGAGTAAATCAATTCAAATCAACCCTCCAATATTGTAGTAAAATACACATGGTGGGTTCATGATACTTATTCAAAATCATGCAACTCAAGAGTGAAACAAGAAGAGTAAACTCAATGCATATTAACCCACGCACACTGTAGTAAACCCCTCATTTTGGGTATCTTGAAATTCATCTCAAAATTCACCATAGTTCATAGTTTTCATAGTTAACATCATGCAAAACTTCAATAGATTTAAATCTACTCATGGAGTGAGGTTAATATAGATATTCATGCATAATAAAACAATACTAGATAAACCCTAATATAATTTACATTCATAATTCCTAATAAGTGATACTCATGAGTAATACAACTTGAAATCATGCAATTTTCATAAAAAGAGAAGGTTGGTCTCCATGGGTGAAAGGACCCATGGATGAAGACCCACATACCTCAAACTTTGATTTTCTTGAAATTGAGTTGGGGGAAACTTGAAGATTGAGATGGGTTCTTGAGTTCCAAAATTGAGTTAAAACATGGCTAAATATGGAAGATTTCACATTTAAATGGGCATTGGGTCATTACCCAAATGCCCCTGGACAAAATAAGAAACTGAGGAAAAACTTACACTGGTCTATGTCCAATCCACGATGCGGATGAAACGTGAAGACCAGTTTGTGCTAATCCGCTCACAGGCTGCATCGCGCCTGGGGCGCGGATGCACACTATAAATCAAAAAATTAAAAAATTATTTTTCACTACGGGTCTTCCAAAATCTGAGTTATACGCATTTCCCGCTCAATTTTGCCCCCAATCAAGAATATGAAGTCAAGTTTCTAAAATAATGTACAGTTTGAGATATAAGGAAATTTCGATCATTGGGCATTTCGAAGCACATGAGGGGTATTTTAGTATCTCCCCCTTGAGAACATTCATCCCCAAATGTCAAAGAAACATGTGTAAGAGAAATAATTATGAAGCTTTCAGCCTAACATGAATGCAACAAATGCACGTAAACATCATTTTCAAAAAGTCTCAACATGAATGTCAAAAATCTTCATAAAATTGTTACCATGAACGTGAATGCATGCAAAAATGACATGAGGGCTGAAACATAAGACTTAAAATCATAGATGGGACTTAATTTATTACCTTCGACTTGAGTAGAGTGGAAGAGGTGTGGATATCACTTTTTCATGTCTGCCTCGTCTTCGCATGTGGTACTTTCAACTTGATGATTCCTCCAAAGAACCTTTACGGATGCTACATCTTTGTTTCTCAACTTTTTCACTTGCCTATCCAATATCTCCACCGGGACCTCCTCATTGGTCAAGTTATCTTGCACAATACCCACAACTTCTAACGACACTGTAACACCTGGATCACCTACACACTTTCTCAAAATAGACACATAGAAGACCGGATGAACCATGTTCATATCCGTAGGCAACTCCAATTCGTAGGCAACCTTCCTAGTCTTTGGCTACCGAACCACAAAATCCAAGGTAAACCAAATATGATAGCATGATAACATGAACTAGATAGATCCACTAGCAAAGCCTGTTAAATTACAAATTGATTGAGACTCGTACAACCACAAAATCCATATTGGACTCTTCCCACATCTAAGTAGGAATTTCTATGTCTTGGGCTATCACTATAGGAAATCTGACTTTAAAAGACCAACTCTTAACGAAGGGGTAAAAATCTGGTCATTAAAAGTGTATTTATTATGACACAATTTTTTCTCTATCATTAAAAGGTTATTTTTAGTTTAATATTAGCAAGGAGATAAAATTTGGATGTTAAAAAAACTAAATCTGGTCGCTTGTGATTAAAAAGATGCGCAATTATTTCCCTCTTAAATCACCACGTCTCCCACACCCACCCCTTCTCCCATGGCTTGTGAAAAGAAATGGATTGAGGACACCATTCTCTCAATCATCAGCAACGTGCTCTCCCAAATATGAATCTATACCTCTTTATTTTAATCTCATAATCAGTCGTTTCTTCTAATCATTACCTACTTTCTCTTAGTCTAATTGCTGCTATTGACACTATCGTAACTCATCTTGAAGTTTTCTTCAATGCAAGTTAAGTTTCTGTACTTTTACTTATGAATTGTTTTGCTGAACACTTAATTTTGCCCAATTCTGAATTTACCCTCTATGATTTGATCTAGGGTTCTTTTTTTTAAAATTATTTGCTAGTTATTTATTATCTATTTGAAATTTGTAATAATTTTAGAATGTTAGATTTACTTGTAGGCTTGCCGATGAATTTAGTAATGTTATCAGACCTACTTTTCATCCTTCTATTTTCATCGTCTTAGGTGAACTAAACACGCTGTAATTGACTATCACTCAGTTAGCCTAATGACACAACTTGCTTGTAGCCATATAATGATAGTCGATATATGAATTCTTACAAGATGCACCTATGTCGATTTTCCTACATTAGACTTTGTGAGTTCAGTACTTTTGCCCTTTTAAATTTGTTTGCCAATAAAATTTATTAATTAGTCAGTTTTTAGCAATATATTATTTATGTTTTGATGAATTTCATAGAATCTTAGCTAGTATGTACTTTATGAGAGGTCTTCTTTCTAGTTTACATTAATAAATCTTGTCCAACTTTTATAACTTTCAAATTCATGTTCAGCTACCCCATGTTGCTCTACCTACAGCTTTACCATTCCCTGAATGAATGATCTTTCATAGCTAGGTCCCTTATATTTCCAGATTACTAGTGGAAAATCAGCAAACAAGTATAGGTGTGTCTCACTGTTTCCATATTTGTCTATATCCTATCTTCAGATTTGATTAAGAAAATAAGGCATACACCTGTCTATGAATCAACTCTCAACCTAAGAATCAGTTAGCCAAATGCCACTACTTACTTGTAACCGTATACTGATCGTCAATGTTCAAATTCGGGCTTAATTTTAAGGGAACCAAAGAAACCTTGTCTAAAAATTCATTAAATGTTGTTTGAATTCTAGTTTCGTTCATGGAGTTAATCTATGTTCATCTTAGTTTTAATTAGTAAATCTTTTCCAACTTTCACCATTCAGATTTCACATAGTTTAAAGGGTTTAATATTTCGTGTGCTTAATTCATATTTTTATGTTTTAACAATGAACATTGGGATGGTATGTCCTCATGTATGTTAGTCGTATCCTTATTTTTTCCACCTCCATATATTTCATGTACTGATTTGAGCGGTTGGTTGAGTAAACATAGACCAAAAAAATGTGATGTCACTGGTTCAAGACGTGTTAGCTAGTCTATTTACCGTGCTATCAGCTTCCCTATACGAATGCCCACTGTCGAGACAAGTGGTGGAGAATCCATCTGTAGTCATGTATAATGTGAACAAACATCGAAATAGGAGCATTTAATAGATCATTACTTATGTGGCATCACTTTCAATTATTAGTGGGTTTAAGTTGTGTAGTAAGGAAAGCTTAAGTCCATGAAAAAGAGGCCAAGTAACTCAAACAATAAACTGTTAGCAACAATAATGTTGCACGTGAAACCAAAATCCACTTCCTTACGTGATCTCGTATAACCCAACCCACTCCTCCTCTATCAGAGACAATGTAAAAGACCCCATCTATATTTGACTTAAATGAGTTGCATTCTGAAGGCCACGAGTTAACCCAAATGAGTGTAGGCATACGTTTCATTTTATGATTGTGGCCTAATGTGAATTGTTTCATTATTCTTATGATGGTCACTTTTTGTTGGTAGAGATAGCAATCAGGTTAGGGACAATGGAGCAGGGTAAGGTAGAGCTTTCATAGACCAGAGTGGGGCAAAATTCATTCTATGAAATAATTACTGGGTCTAGGCAGATTACAAATTGATTGAGACTCGTACGATAAACTGATTTTTCTATCATTTGTAGGAGTTTAACATGCTATGTTGCTAAACTGTATTTCACCCATTTGGTTACATGTTGGAGTTTAAGATGCTAGCTTATGTTATTAATCAGTTTCCATATAAAAAATATTAGAAACCACAACAAAAATATAAGTTATTGTATGGATTTGGCCCTATTTTCCCCTGTATGCAATTATTCTAAGCCTCATGGTACATATTATTCTGGCAAAACCTTTTTATTCTCAAGCTTAAGTCAAAAAACGCACACAGCACATTAAAGTATATAACCTATTGCTTTCCTATTTTAGCATATGGTAAAAGTATTATTGTATCTTGAGTATTATCGACTGAGCGACTATTAACAATGGTTGGTTTGCTGCTACTTTGGCTAGTAATTAAAGATGATGAAGTGTCATCTAGGATCCTTAGGCTTTTAGCAGTAGAACAAAGAATTCCTAATCCTATCATGACTCTTAACACTTCTAGTATATATTCTACGTCTATAGGATAGTTCTTTGTACACGTAAAACACAAAATCTTCTTTGGGTTTGTCCTTGAAGCCCTCCCTGGAATCAGTTCACTTCGAGGTTGTGACATTGACCTTGATCTTGACATTGAAAGTGACCTAAACCTACATTGCTTCTTACTGGGAGTAATCTCATCTACATCCATTGCATCATTACCAATGTCATCTCCACCTTCAACTGATCTCTCTCGCTTACGACCCCTTGATTTACTTCGTGCTCCTTTGATAGCCAGAGTTGGATCTAATCACAGATATTGTCTTCCTAATTTTTTATGGAAACTCCTTGTTTTTAACAAACTTTCTTGGTACAGTAGGTTGTCTCTCTGGATGCTCTTCTTCATTCTATGTTGTTGAATGAGCAAACTTTTGTTTTTCAAGATTTCAACTAACTATACCAGTAAGTTATCCTCTTTTCTCATTCTTAAATTACATTTGGTTTTAAAAGGCTGATAGTTTACTTTGTATCTACTTGTAGTTGGGAAAGAGATAGTTAATCTCTACTTGAATCATATCCGTAAGCTTGCAAACAAGTGTACTGGTCTCTAAGGGTTTTTTATCTCCAATGTTGTTAGTAGTCATATTGGTTCAGGTTTTGGGTTGTCACTTTTGCTGGAGCGTCTCTCAGTTGACTATGGAAAGAAGTCCAAACATGGTTTCACAATTTATCCATCTCTACAGGTATCAACTTCTATTGTTGAGCCTTAAAATAGCTAGTGTCCTGTTGTCAACTCATTCCCTACTTGAGCACACTGATATATCAATCGTCTTAGATAATGATGCCATCTGTGGCATCTGCAGGCGCTCATTGGACATTGAGCTCCCTACCTGAACCTTAATCGCCTCATTTCACAGGTAATATAGTAATGTACATTGTGGTTTGCAATTAATTAGATATAAATAGCTGGTACTAATATTGTGCAACCTGTGCAAGTTATATCTTCTTTGACAGCCTCTTTGAGTTTTGATGGTGCTCTGAATGTTGGCGTGAATGAATTCCAGACCAATCTTGTCCCCTATCCCAGGATATATAATGCTTTCCTCTTATGCTCCTGTCATTTCTACTGAGAAGGGCCTACCATGAGCAACTTCCAGTTGATGAGATCACTAACAGTGCCTTTGAGCCATCTTCTATATATGATGGTTAAGTATGACCCTCGCCATGGCAAGTACATGGGTTGCTGTCTCATGTTGTATGGTGATGTGGTGCTAAAGGATGTTAATGCTACTGTGGCCACCATCAAGACTAAGCGCACCATCGAATTCGTTGACTGCTGCCCCACTAGATTCAAGTGAGGTATCAACAATCAGCCACCAACTGTTGTTCCCAGTGGTGATCTTGCTAAGGTGCAAAGTGCAGTATGCCTGATTTCTAACTCAAAAAGTGCTGCTGAGGTCTTCTCACACATTGACAACAAGATTGATCTGATGTACGCCAAGTGTGCTTTCGTGCATTAGTATGTCAGTGAGGATATTGAGGAAGGTAAATTCAGAGAAGCCTGTGAAGACCTTGCTGCCTGGAGAAGGATTTCGAGGAGGTTGGTGCTAAAGGCGATGATGAAGGAGAGGGTAAAGATGACGAGGAGTACCAAGCAATGATGTTATAGGCTATAAAATGCTAGTCTGTCTCTATTTTCTTCAGTTAGTGTCTTTATATGTTGCACTACTAAAAATCTTATCGTGTGTTGAATTATGTTGGTGTGAAACATGTGTGTTTGATGATGTTCTTGTTATCCCGCACTTCTCTTTATTTTCATCCATATGTGTGTTTATATGAAAAAAAATCATTACTATCAGTTCAATAGTATAATATTTATATAATAACAAATGAAAATGTGGTCTTTGAAATTCTTTATGATTGACATATTTAATATCAAAATGATCATTAGTGACGAAAAGTTTGGTCATTAAAAGTAACATAAATTTAACGAAAGGAATTTTGGTCATTAAAATACTTGTAGTAGTTGGATGTTGATTGTTGCTAATGACCGAATTTGACTAATTAGCGTAGAGAAAATATAGTCACTATTAAAGGACATATAATGACCGGATTTTATGTTTTCATTAAAAAAAATTTAACGACTAAACATAAATCCATCGTTAAATTTTTAACGTCGGAACCTTTAATGACGGGCGACGACTGAATTTACTCCCGTCGTTAATGACCTTTAGCAACCGGATTTGAACTTTTAACGACCAAATATCCCCTCATTAAAGGTCCTTTTTCTTGTAGTGTATGCCACCTGGCCTTTGATGTTTGGCTTTCACTTGATGAAAATTGTGACAACCGGCTATAAACTTGACAATATCCCTCTTCATACCACCCCACCAATACACCTCCCTCAAGTCTCTGTACATTTTGGTGGAACCGGGGGGAATAGAATAGGATGAATTATGGGCCTTCTTCAATATCAACTCCCTCAAGTCATCAATATTAGGCACACACGACCTACATTGGTACCTGAGGGCACCATCTCCCCCTTGGGAGAACATCTCCACTTTACTATCCTTCACCAAAGTCTTCAATTCTAGCAAGGCAGGGTCAAGGTCTAGTTTTGACTTGACTTCCTCAATCAAAGAAGATTTGGAACCAGCAACAACCATTACACCACCATTTTCAACTTCACTCAACCTAACCACCAACCAAGCTAACTGGTCAACTTATCTAGCCACCTACTTGTTACCAACATCAATATGTGCTATATTACCCATGGACACTCTACTTAGAGCATCAGCTACAACATTAGCTTTGTCGGGGTGATAGTGCACACTCATGTCATAATCATTAAGGATTTATAACCACCTCATTTGCCTCATGTTAAGATCTTTTTGTGTGAACAAATATTGGTGACTTTTATGGTTGGTAAACACATCTACATGAACCCCATACAATTATTGACGACAAATTTTCAAAATAAACACCACGACCGCCAATTTAAGATCATGGGTGGGGTAATTTCGCTCATGCACCTTAAGTTTTCTACAGGCATATGTTATGACCTTGCCATTATGCATCAAACCATACCCCAAACCAATCCTTGAGGTATCACAATAAACTACAAACCCTTCTAACCCTTCCGGTAAAGCCAAAATAGGAGTGAGATAAGCTTGTTTTTCAAAGTTTTAAAACTCTTTTCACATTTATTGGTACATTTTTGGGTCGACTTTGTCATAGGGGAAGCAATAAAGAGAAACCATTCACAAAGCTCTGATATTAACCCGGCAAACCCAAGAAACACCTAATATCAGTTGGAGTGAAGGGCCTAGGCCAATTCCTTATCACCCCTGTCTTCTTAGGGTACACATTAATGCCATTACCAATAACACATGCCCGAGGAATGCAACCTCCTTCAACAAAAATACACACTTTTCATATTTAGCAAATGACCTCTCATCCCTCAGAATTTCTAACACCACCCTCAAGTGATTTAGAGTTCTTCCTCACTCTAAGAATAAATCAATATATCATCAATAAAGACCACCACAAACATATCAAGGTAGGATTCAAATATCCTATTTATGAGATCCATAAATCTTGTTAGTGCGTTAATCAAGCCAAAAGACATTACCACAAATTTAAAATGCCCAAACCTAGTCCAAAAAGTTGTCTTGGGAATATCACACTCCCTCACCCTCGGTGGTATTCGAAGAGAAGACCAATCTTAGAAAAGTGACTAGCCGTTTGTAATTGATCAAAAAGGTCATCAATCCTTGATAGAAGATACTTGTTCTTTATAGTGACTCTATTGAGTTATCGGTAATCAATGCATATTCTAAGGGAACCATTCTTTTTCTTTACAAATAATACTGGTGCTCCCCAAGGTTACTTGCTAGGCCTTGTGAAACGCTTCTCCAACTAATCCCTCAATTGATCCTTCAACTCGGCTGAGGCTATATGATAAGGGGGAATGAAAATGGGTTGTGTATTAGGGAGGAGGTCTATACTAAAGTTAATTTCCCATTCGGGAGGAACACTGGGAAGCTCATCGGGAAAGACATCAAGAAACTTGTTGACTAGCAGAACTGACTCAATAGGAAGGACTTTAGACTCAACATCCCTAACCCTTACAAACTGGTAAATGCAACCTTTAGATATTGATTTTTGGGCTTTAAGACAAGAAATGAATCTACCCTTGACCACCACATTACAACTTTCCCACTCAAGAATGGGTTTATTAGGGAATTGAAATCTAACTTTGCGGGTCCTAATATCAATAGAAGCATGATATGCATGTAACCAATCTAATACAAGAATAACATCAAAATCCACCATGTCAAGTTCAACAAAATCATGAGGTGAGACTTTATACAATATGTACACGGGATAATCCCTATAGACTCCTTTAGCAATGATGGACTCACCAATGACGATAGACACTTCATAAGGTTCACACAATAATTCGGGACACACATGAAGCTTATTGGCAACAAAAGAAGTAATGAAAGAACGAGTGGCACCCAGATCTATCAAAGCATACACATCATAATAACAAACCTTTAATGTATCGGTAACAACATCGGCCACCTTATTCACTCTTTGCCTTCCTTGAAGAGCATAGAACCTATTTTGCCTTGGATCACCACCTTGTTGGCCTCCCTTTGCCCTTTGAGCCACATTAGCACCTTGGTATTGAGGATGACCATCTCTACCCTTGTATTGATCATGTGAACAATCAACAACCTTGTGACCCACTTCACCACAACAAAAGTGAAATATCCCAAAAATGTGCGTCGAAATACCCATAATCGTAATTTCTATATATCTCAAAATTTGTACATGATATTGAAAATTCAACTTCATATTCTTGATCGGGGCCAAAATTAAGTGGGAATAGGTATAACCCAGATCTTAAGATGAAGTGTTTGGACATGTGCAGCGGAAAAGCACGGATGCCCCTGTTCGGAGGTGTGAGATGTTGGATTTAGGAGTTACTTGGAGAGGTAGAGGTAGGCCGAAGAAGTATTAGGGAGAGGTGATCTGCAAAGATATGGTGAAACTTGATCTCACCGAGGACATGACCTCAGATAGAAAGAAGTGGAGGTCGCGAATTAGAGTAATAGGTTAATAGGTTAGTAGGTCAGGTTGTTGTCCGGCTATGAGGTATAGTAGGGTATTAGGTTAGTCATGCCTTTATATCTTGCATTGCTATAATTTCCCATTATTTGCCATTATTCGCCTGATATATGTTTAATTTATTGTACTTGCATACCATCATGTGTTATTAGTATGAATCGCTCTTTGTAATTACTTTCTTTCTTCCTTGTCATTCATATCTAGTTTATTTTGCTTATGGGTTTTTGATATGAGGGTTTTCAGGAAACAACCTCTCTACTACTATGAGGTAGTGGTAAGGTCTGCGTACATTCTACCTACCCCAGACCCCACTTGTGGGATTCCATTGGGTATGTTGTTGTTGTTGTAGTGGATGTAAGTGTTTGGTCTGCGATGTGGACCCATCGCGGACTTGTGTTGGTTTTTCTTTGTTTTTTCATTTTGTCCCAAGGGCATTGGTATCATGGCCCCATGCCCATTTACACATGAAATCTTTCATACTTAGCCATTTTTCAACTTAATATCACTCAAAATCTTCTCTAAAACCTCTCCAACACTTTATCAAAATTTCCATTAAAATTCAAGGATTTCAAACTCACATTGGATCTCAAGAGCGTATTCCAAGCTTCAATCCTCCTTCAAGTATACTGAAGGAATCCCCAAATTAAGGTATGTGGATTCATCTATTGGTTACTTTCACCCGTAGAGCCCAAACATCCTTTTTATGAACATTTGCATGATTTCAAGTTGTGTTACTTATGGGTACCTCTTATTATGAAATATGAGCATGAATTATATTGGGGTTTTATCACATCTATTTTATGCTTATACTATTAGACTATGCATGATTTGAGCTATTGAAGTTATGAGCTTTGATGAACTTTTAAGATGGATTTCATAATTCCCAACTTGGGGTTTTACCATAATATTGGTGGGTTGATTTTGAATTGGCTTACGTATCTTGTTATACTCTTGAGTTGTACATTTTTGAATAAGCATCATATGCCCACCAAGTGTTTGATGAAATGTCAAGTCAAGAATTCTCAAGTTATTTATATGTTTTAGATGACTATGGGCTTTCAAGCATGTATTAAATTTATAAAATTATCTATGATTTTACAAGTATCAAGTTAAGCCCTATTTCAAGATTTTACCTCATGTGAGCCATTTATGTTAAAGAAAGTGTTCATGTATGATTTGTCAAGCATGTTTCAATAGCTACTTATGTCATGTTTCCATGTTTCTTACAAGCTATACAAGTTATGATTATTTCAANGGCTCGACTCAAGGGGTCCTTATATAAAGTCTTTTGTCTCTAAACTATATGTCACCATAGGATAATTTATTACTCTTGCTATACTAGTGTATCCATCTAGTCATGTTATCATGTTATCACGTTTGGTTTACCTTGGCAAGTGACCACACCTAGCCATAGGGTGTCATGCCCATCCACCTCACCAAGGGGGTATCATGCCTTAGATTCAAAGTTGTAACTACTTGGTCTATGTTGGTTATGGTATCCTCCCATACAATTATTATGTCCTACGCAAGTTGAATGATTTACGAGCATGTTTTTACTTCAAGCATTGATCATGCATGCGATATTGAGAGTATGCTTATCTATTGCATATTACTATGCATTTTGACTATATTGGCTTATGTCTTATTGCATTGCATCCTACATACTTAGAACATTCAAATGTACTAACACATACTTTGTGCCTATATGATATCACCATGTAGAGACCAGAGCTCCTTCTAATCATCCTCCATATGGTTAGTGAGATTATTCGAATAAACGCTTGGAAATCGGAGCACCTTTTGATCATCCTCCACGTGGCTAGTCCGATCCTTTGAAGAAAACCTTTGGTGAGTCCTCAAGTTCGAGGACACTATCTATTTTCTCTCTCTTATTTAAGACTTCTTTATGTTGAACACTTGATATTATGAGGGTGAGCCCGGAAAGTTTTTTGGCTCCC
>DF357931.1:616-12012 GCA_000787875.1 Solanum virginianum | reverse complement strand
GTTTTTTGGCTCCCGCTCTATTCATGTTAGAGGTATATGCTGGATATTAGGACATATTTATGCTATGAGCTTGACTCTTTATGCCTTGATTATATTCAAAGATTTCCCTTAATCCCGTATCCCTGTCTATTCAAATCTCTTATGATTGTTGTTTATTTTACTCCTACGACCAAGGATGTGCGAATGATATGTTAAGAGGCTTCTTTGGGTTGTCTTTGAACTTCCCATTTGATATGTCATGTCTAGGCCCTAACCTTTGGTTGTGACAAACTTGGTATCATAACACTAGTTTATTAATGGTCCTCGGAAGCCAACACACCGTGTCGATTAGAGGATCATTCATGGTTGCGAAGTACGCCATAACTATTAATGGAAGGTTGTGAGGCATTTTAGGAAATGTTTTACTTTTTCATGGTCTATATCATGCCTTAGATAGAGTTTAGGGCTTTTCCCCTAAAAAATGCTTTTTTGCTTTCCTAGATCATGTCGATTCCAAGAGGGAGACTAAGGAGAGCCCGTAAACCCAAGGAGCAACCGGCCCCTCCCACTTCTCTAGCTCCTCAAGGTGGAGGGGTTGCCCAAGATAAGTTTCGAGATGCTATTGCATTATTGGCTCATGCTACGATAAACCAAATTAACCGAGGGGCCCAAGCCCCTTATGCTCCCATACCGGCTTCTAGGGTGAGGGATTTTACTAGAATGAACCCATTGGAGTTCCATGGATCCAAGACGGATGAGGATCCCCAAGAGTTTGTAGATAAGGTATACAAGGTGCTATCTATCATGTGGATCAATTCGGAGGAAAATAGGGAGTTAGCGGCCTATCAACTCAAAGGGGTGGCTCAAATTTGGTTTACATAATGGAAATTGGAGAAGGGGAAGATGATGATATCCCTTGGGAAGAGTTCAAAGATGTATTCCTCAATTGGTTCTTTCCTATCGAGCTAAAGCAGGCTAAGATGATGGAGTTTATGAACCTTAATCAAGGTTCCATGAGTGTGAAGGAGTGTGCCCTCAAGTTCAACCAACTCTCCAAGTTTACCCCACAATTAGTTACCGAGCCTAGATCAAGGATGAAAAAATTTATGTCAGGAGTATCCCACTTGGTTAATGAGGAGTGTCATATCACCATGCTAGTGAGTGATATGGATTTATCCTACTTCATGACATATGTTGAGCAACTAGAGGGGGAAAAGCTTAGAAAAAGAAGAAGTGGTAAGTCTAACAGGGCTCGTTTTAAAGGTGGGTTCCAAGGTTCCATGGGTGGCCGGTTTCCTCAAGGCCACAAGTTCCAAGTCAAAGGGTCATCCAATGCTCATATCAAGAGGTTTGCCAAGGAAAGGGTGACTAACCAAAGTTTCCAAGGTGGTAATGGAGGAATGACAAATCCTAGATGCCCAAAGTGTGAAAGGAATCATATTGGTCTATGTTTGAGAAATTTTAGTTCTTACTTTGGTTGTGGTGAAGTTTACCACAAGGTTGTTGATCATCCTCATGTTCAACCCAAAGGTAGAGATGCTCATCCTCAAGGCCAAGGGGCTAGTGTGAGCCAAAGGGGGAGGGGAGGTAATTAAGGGGGTGCTCTAAGGCAAAATGGTTTGTTTGCTCGTCAACGGAGACAAGGAGTTGATGAAGTGCCCGATGTCATCACCAATATGTTAAGGGTTTTTTATTTTGATATGTATGCATTGGTAGACCCGGGTACCACTCTTTTTTTTTATTACTTCTTTTGTTGCCAAAAAGCTTCATGTTAGTCCCGAATTGTTGTGTGAGCCCTATCAAGTGTCTACCCCCGTTGGTGAGTCCATTGTTGCTAAAAGATTCTATAGAAATTATCCCGTGTTCATATTGAATAAAGTCTTCCCTTGTGATTTTGTTGAATTAGATAAGTTGGATTTTGATGTCATTCTTGGGATGGATTGGTTGCATGCATATTATGCTTCTATTGATTGTAGAACCTGTAGGGTTGCCTTGTGATTTTGTTAAATTAGATATGGTGGATTTTGATGTCATACTTGGGATGGACTGATTGCATGCATATTATGCTTCTATTGATTGTAGAATCCATAGGGTTAAATTCCAATTTGCTAATGAGTCTGTCCTCAAGTGGGAAAGTCATGACGTTGTGGGAAAGGGTAGATTCACTTCTCGTTTTAAAGCCCAAAAGGTTCTTTCTAAGGGTTGTCTCTATCATTTTTGAGGGTTAGGGATGTGGAGTCTAAAGTTCCTCCCATTGAGTCAGTTATGGTGGTTAGTGAGTTTCTTGATGTCTTTCCCAATGAGCTTCCCGGTGTTCCTCCCAAAAGGGAAATAGACTTCGGTATCCTCCTCTTTCTCGATGCTCAACATATTTCCATTCCCCCTTACCATATGGCCCCGGGGAATTAAAGGAGTTAAAGGATCGATTGAGGGATTTATTGGAAAAGGGTTTCATAAGGCCTAGTAAATCACCATGCGGTACACTGGTGTTATTTGTGAAGAAAAAGGATGGTTCTCTAATAATGTGCATTGATTACAGGCAACTTAATAGAGTCACCATAAAGAACAAGTACCCTCTACCAAGGATTGATGACCTTTTTGACCAACTATAAGGTGCTAGTCACTTCTCTATGATTGATCTTCAGTCCGAATATCACCAAGTGAAAGTGAGGGACTATGATATTCCTAAAACAACTTTCTGGACTAGGTATGGGCACTTTAAGTTTGTGGTTATGTACTTTGGGTTGACTAATGCACTGGCTATATTTATGGATCTCATTAATAAGGTCTTTAAATCATACCTTGACATATTCGTTGTGGTCTTTATTGATGATATCTTGATTTATTCCCATAGTGAGGAGAAGCATGTGAATCACTTGAGGGTGGTGTTGCAAATCATAAGAGAGGAGAAGTTGTATGTACAATATGAAAGATGTGAGTTTTGGTTGAAAGAGGTTGCTTTTCTAGGCATATGGTGTCGGGTGATGGCATTAAGGTGGATCCTAAGAAGACGGAGGTGATTAGAAATTAGCCTATACCTTTTACTCTATCGGATATTAGAAGTTTTTTGGGTTTGGCGGGTTATTAATGAAGGTTTGTGAATGGCTTTTCTTCTATTGCTTCCCCTATGATAAAGTGGACCCAAAGAAGGCAAAATTCATGTGTACCGATGAATGTGAGAAGAGTTTTCAAACTTTGAAAGATAAGCTTGTCTCTGCTCTTATCCTGGCTCTACCAGAAGGGTCGGAAGGGGTGGAAGTATATTTTGATGCCTCAAGAATTGGTTTAATGTGATAGCATATGCCTCTCGGCAACATAAGGTGCATGATAAGAATTATCCCACCCATGATCTTGAATTTGTGACCATGGTATTTTCTTTGAAAATTTGGTGTCACTACTTGTATAGGGTTCATATTGACGTGTTTACCGACCACAAGAGTCTCTAATATGTGTTCACCCAAAAAGATCTCAACTTGAGCCAAAGAAGGTGGTTAGAGCTTCTTAAAGATCATGATATGAGTGTACATTATCACCCCGGCAAAGCTAATGTTATGGTCAATGCTCTAAGTAGATTGTCCATTGGTAGTCTAGCTCATGTTAGGGATGGAGGCAAGAAGGTGGCTAAAGATGTTCACCGGTTGGCTAAATTGAGGGTCAAGTTGGATGAAGTTGGTACTAGTGGTGTAGTGGTTGTTGATGGTTCTAAATCTTCTTTGATTAAGGAGGTAAAGGCAAAACAAGATCTTGACCCCGCATTGTTATAGTTGAAGGCCTTGGTGAAAAATGCTAAAGTAGAGGTGTACCAAGGCAGATTGCGTTTACCTAATATTGATAACTTGAGGGAGTTGATTGTGAAAGATAGTAAAGTGGAGGTTTTCTCCCAAGAGGGAGATGGTTCCCTTAGGTACCAAGGTAGATTGTGTATGCCAAATGTAGGTGATACTAAAGATTTGATCTTGAAGGAGGCCCATAATTCATCCTCTTCCATTCACCATGATTCTATAAAGATGTATAGAGACTTGATGGAGGTGTATTGCTAGGGTGGTATGAAGAGGGACATTTCCAAGTTCACATCCGGATGTC
Organism: Solanum virginianum; assembly: GCA_000787875.1. Taxonomy (NCBI): domain Eukaryota; kingdom Viridiplantae; phylum Streptophyta; class Magnoliopsida; order Solanales; family Solanaceae; genus Solanum; species Solanum virginianum. Next base: position 7,950 of record DF357931.1, on the reverse strand, counting down.
ACAATTGCCAACAAGTCAAAGCCAACATCAAAGGTCAGGTGGACTAGCCAAAGATATAGAGATTCCTACTTAGAAGTGGGAAGAGATCAACATAGGTTTTGTGGTTGGGTTGCCTAAGTCTAGGAAACATATTGACTCTATTTGAGTTATTATGTATAGAATGACGTAGTCGGCTCACTTTCAACCGGTCAAAACTACCTATGGTGTCGATGATTATTCCAAGTTGTACATTCATGAGTTAGTTAGGTTGCATGGTGTGCTATTGTATATCATTTCAGATCACAGTTCTCTATTTACTTCTCACTTTTGGAGGTCCTTCCAAAGAGGTCTTGGTACCAAGGTTAAGATTAACACAGCTTTTTATCCTTCAACGGATGGTCAAGCCGAGAGGACTATCTAAAATCTTGGGGATATGCTTAGGGCTTATGGTTTAGAGTTTAAGGGTAGTTGGGATGAACATATTTCACTTATTGAGTTTGCATACAATTATAGCTACCTCTTAAGCGTTGGTATGGCTCCTTTTGAAGCTTTATATGGTAGGGGTTGTAGATCCTTGTTGGGGTGGTTTGAAGTGGGGGAGTTGGCTTTGCTATGTCCGAATTTGGTCATGGAGATTATGGAGAAGGTGATGTTGATAAGGGAGAGATTGAAAACAGCCCAAAGTAGAGCAAAGTCCTACTCCGATGTGAGGAGAAGAGATCTTGAGTTCAAGGTTAGTGATTGGGTTTACTTGAAAGTCTCACCCATGAAGGGTATAGTCCAATTTGGTAGGAAGGTTAAACTGAGCCCAAGGTTTGTTGGTCCTTATAGAGTGTTGAGAAGGATTGGTAAGATTGCATATGAGTTGGTTTTGCCTATGGAGATGAATATGGTTCATTCGATCTTCCATGTGTCTATGTTGAGAAAAAGTGTGGGTGATCCAAGTGCTATAGTGCCCTTAGAGGTTGTGGGAGTTGTGGATGATAATTTGATGTATGAGGAGGTCTTAGTAGAGATTTTGGATAGATAAGTGAAGAGATTGACAAACAAAGATGTAGCTTTCATGAAGGTCCTTTGGAGGAATCAATAAGTTAAAAGTGCTACATGGGAAGATGTGGTGGACATGAGAAATCGATACCCATATATCTTCCATCATACTCAAGCCGAAGGGACTAATTTAAGTCCCCTATATGATTGCAAGTCTTATGTTTCAGCCCTTATGTCATGTTGCATGAATTCATGCTTATCATGAATTTTGACATTCATATGGATATTTTTGAAAATGATGTGTAGGTACATTTGTTACATTCTTGTCAAGCTAAAATGTTCATAATTACTTCTCTTATGCATATTTCTTTGACATTCAGGGATGAATGTTCCTAAGGGCGAGATATTGAAATGCCCCATAATGTGCTTCAGAATTCACATAGTCGTAATTTCCATATATCTCAAAATTAGTACATGATATCAAAAATCCGACTTCATATTTTGGATCAGTGGGCAAAATTGAGTGGGAAATGGGTATAACCCAGATTCTAAAGACCCATAGTAAAAAATAATTTTCGCTAATTTTTTGCAAAATAGTGGTTGTACGCATTTGGTCTGCGACGCGGACGCATCGTGGAACAGTGTTGGTTTTCCTTATTTTTTCATTTTGGCCCAAAGGCATTGGGGTCATGCCACCATGCCTATTTACGCATGAAATCTAGTATACTTAGCCATTTTTCAACTCTATATCACTCAAAATCCTCTCTAAAACCTCTCCAACACCTTATCAAAATTGCCATCCATATCCAAGGATTCTAGACTCACATTGGATCTCAAGAACTCAATCCAAGCTTCAAGGCTCCTTCAAATTTACATCAAAAAATCCCTAAATTTAGGTATGTGGGTTCATCCATTGGATGAATTCACCCATGGATCCCAATCTTCTTTTTCATGAAATTTTTTATGATTTCAGGTTATGTTATTTATGGGTATCTCTTATTATGAAATGTAAGCTTAAATTACGTTGGAATTTTATGAAATATGGTTGATTATGCATGAATATCTATTTTAAGCTTATACTATGAGTTGATCTTTGTCTATTGAGATTGTGTATGATTTGAGCTGTGAAAACTATGAACTATGATGAACTTTTGAGATGAATTTCATGATACCCAACTTGGGGTTTTACTATAATATTGGTGGGTTGATTTTGAATTGATTTACGTATCATGTTACAATCTTGAATTGCATGATTTTGAATAAGAATCATGTGCCCACCAAGTTTTTGATGAAATGTCAAGTCAAGAATTCTCAAGTTATTTATATGTTTTACAAGTCAAGTGACTTCATGATGACTATGAGTTCATGAAATTCCTGTTTTATATGTATTAAATTCATGCAATTACCTATGACTATACAAGTATCAAGTTAAGCCCTATTTCAAGATTTTACCTCATATGAACTATTCATGTTAAGCAAGGGTTCATGTATGATTGTTTACTGTCATGTTCAAATTAGACTCATAATAAGAGGTCAAGCATGTTTAAAGAGCTACTCATGTCATGTTTCCATGTTTCTTACAAGCTATACAAGTTATGATTATTTCAAGTGTTCAATGGGAGTCGATTTAGCAATGATTGAGACATAAGATAAGGGCTTAACTCAAGGGGTCTTTATATAAAGTCTTTTGTCTCTAAACTATGTGCCACCATAGGATTATTTATTACCCTTGCTATACTAGTGGATCCATCTACTGATGTTATCATGTTATCATGTTTGGTTTACCTTGACAAGTGGACCACTCTAGCTGGGGGGTGTCATGCCCGTCCACCTTACCAATGGGGTGTCATGCCCATCCACATCACCAAGGGGGTGTCATGCCTTGGATTCCACATTGTTGCTACTTGGTCTATGTCAGTTACGGTCCTCTCCCATACATGTATTATGTCCTATACAAGTTGAATGATTTATAAGCATGCTTTTACTTCAAGCATTGATCAAGTATGCCATATCGAGATTATACTTATCTATTGCCTAAGATTATGCATTTTGGCTATATTGGATTGTGTCTTATTTCATTGCATCCTACATACTTAGTATATTCAAACATACTAATGCATACTATATGCCTACATGATATTACCATATAGGAACCGGAGCTCCTTTCAATTGTCCTCCAAGGGGCTAGTGCGATCCTTTGAAGATAAGCTTTTGTGAGTCCTCAATTCAAGGAAACTATCTATTTTCTCTTTCTAATTTAAGACTTCTTTATGTTGGACACTTGATATTATAAGGGTGAGCCTGAAAAGTGTCTTGGCCCCCTCTCTATTCCAAGTTAAAGTTGTATATTTGATATTATGGCATATTTATGTTATGAGCTAGACTCTTTATGCCTTGATTATATTCATAGATTTCCCCTAGTCCCGCTTCGCTATTTCTTCAAATCTCTTATGATTGTTATTTACTTTACACCGCGACTAAGGACGCAAGAATGTTATGTCAAGAGGCTTATTTGCATTGTTTTCGGACTTCCCATTCACTGTGTCACGTCTAGGACTTAGGCTTGGGTCGTGACACAAAGCAAGCATTAGAGTTCTTCAAACATGGACCACCATAGTTTCTCCACACTTTTGGCACCTATGATTAGTCGTCCCACCATTACCACCTTGAAACCTTGGGTTAGACACCCCATTACTAGCAACCCTCTTATTAGGAGCATTGGAAGACCCTTGGCCTTGGAACTTGTGGCCATTTCCACCTTATAATCCACCCTTAAACCGAGCCCTCTTGGACTCCCCACTTCTTCTCTTCCTAAGTTTCTCCCCCTCAAGTTGTTTGGCGTATGTCATGAGTCAATACAATTCCATGTCACTCACTAGCATGGCGGTACGACACTTTTCATTCACCAAGTCGGACACCCCCAACACAAACTTGTTCATCCTTGATCTAGAGTCAACAATAAAATGTGGAGCATACTTTGAGAGCTTGTTGAACTTGACAGCATACTCTCTCATGCTCATGGAACCTTTCTTACACACCTTTGAGTTACTAGGCCACTAATTTCGCCTTCTTTTATGAATTTACCCCCAAGATAAATAGCAACTTATACACCTCATCGATGAACTCTTGGGGATCCTCCTCCGCGTTGGACCCATGAAACTCTGGAGGGTTCATCCTTGTTAAATACCTCACCCTTGAGCTTAGAGTAGAAGGATGAGGAGCTTCGGCCCCTTGGTTTATTTTGTAGGTCATAGCTATAACACCTCACACCTTATAATACTAGTACTACGCAAATGAAACATGATATGGCTTTTCAAATTAGCGCCAATTTTTAAAAGTGCTTGAATCACATATTAGAGGGTGATATATGAGTCTAACGCTAAAGAGGGTCGAGTGTCAATAAGCCTTAAGTCAAATTGAGAAGATCATGACTCTAAATGAAGTGAGAGAAGTGAGGTGCTTATAGGACATAGGAAGCTAGCAGGTGAGTCACTTACTTGCTTAGTTTAAATTTGCTAGCTAAACGAAGACAAGGCCCGACGTCGAATCTGTCCAAGTCCGATAATGAATAAAGTCTATGTTAAGAGTGTAACTTTAGCCCATGTTTTGCCATCATAAATTAACAATAATTATAGCCCAAGATGAATAACAAAAGGGCCCAAGTACATCACAACCCACTTCACTAACTGGGCCCAAAGTAAGTGAAGAGGAATTAGGAAAATAGGCAGCCAAGGCCCATCAACTTTGAGACCCATTTAGGCCCAAGTGTGATGGCTAAGCTGCTGTATCGCTATTTTATTAATACGTGGTAATATGTTTTCAAAAGCTCAAGGTGAAGTCGGCCAAAATGACCCTTTAAAAGGGCTCAAAAACAACCCCTTAAATCATTTTACTTTGGAACAATTTTCAGCTTTCCTATAGACTCTTTTTTTTTTCTCTTTACTTAACTTAGATAGGCAGCCAATACAACCTTCTAGGGTTCTTGAGGGAAACCCGAATCCTGAAGGCTAAGGTAAGTAAGTTTACTTATTTTTTTAGTATGGTATTCTTACGTAAAACAAGAGGATAAGCTGATTATACCCTTGCTGAAATTGTTGGACAGCATGTGTTCCAAAAGTTGTTGTACATTTTCCTTGTTTATTTGGAAGATTTTCTCTTTTTGGTTGGATTGATTATGAAGGGAGGCTATTGTTATTAATGAGTATTGATTCTTTAATGATGTATAAAAGCTGCTGCACCATTTTTACAGTCCGAGAGAGTGAGTTTTTGTGTGATATCGTAATTGTGCTCGTAATAGAAACTTATGGGTTGATTGATTGAGGACTATGGTCTCATATCCTCCATCTATTTTGAGGACTGTTTTTGAACTATTTTAAAGTAGGTTGTATGTGTATATATGGTGGGGACTATTTGGTTAAAGTTAGAACAGGTTTGGAATTGCTGACGTCGAAATGTAGTGAAGGGATGTAATGTTATGCCGCCTATTTGTATATTGCATAGATTTTTTATGTGTTGTGCTTTGTGGATAGTTGTAAGGCTGTTATGGCACTAAAAAAGGCTGCACATGATATGTGTATAATAATGTGTATTAGAAAATACGGTTAGGGGCGAAAAGGTTAAAAGAATACGCTCGGGTTTGTAATTATCCGTTTGCTGCCTGTGTGTTATTTTTTTATGAGATTAGGCTGCCAAGATGTATCTATTGGCTGATAATGCTAGTTTTATCACCTACTATGTTGTAGATAAATATTTGGAGGAAGGGAAGGTTATCTCGAGGTAATAGCGAGGTCGTACAGCGAGGTGTGTAAAGCTACTTGACTTTGTATTACTTGGCATGAAATCTAGATTCTTCCTTGGCACATAAAGGCACTTACCAACTCCGACACAATTATTAACCATTTCTCCAATATTTCACATATTTATATGCTCCCATACATAGTCACCTTCAAATCTACATACATATATGGATACTAAGTTGCATAGGTTTTTGTTGCTAAATAGAGTTAACAAGTTGTTTCATCTCATACGTATTTTATTATTTGTATAACGTACTCTTTTCATTATCCTATTGTCTTGTATGATTATCTACATATCACCTGCTCCATATATAGCCCTACAGCTCCAACATTGTGACCACCAAAAGAATCATCTCAAAAGTAATTGAAAGATAAAATATAATGCTTATTGATGGGTGGTAACCCGAGAGGTGGAAGAATCACGTAGCCAGGGTTGATCCTATCATGGGGGTAGCCCAAGGGGTTAAAGGAAAAGCCTAGCCAGGGTCGATCCCGATGTAGATTTATCACTGATCAACTGGTCATTTGTATTACATGTTGTGCACAGATTATACAGTAAAGGTAAAGTAATAAAAAAACATAAAGTACATGATCCCATATTATAAATAAAGGTGGTCTCTTATCCTATACTAGTTCATAGTTTCATTTGAGTTGTTACTTATTATATAGTATTTCTTGCCTTATATATTCAGTACATTATCTCATACTGACGTCCTTTATAGGGGATTTGCATTTCATGCTGCAGGTACAGGTACTAGTAGATCTCCCTAGTAGGAGTACGGGATACCCAACTGCTGTTACCAAGCTCTAGGTTGCTTCGAAGCTTTACGTGTTTAGAGCTTATATTTTTATGTTATGCAATTAGTCGAGGCGAGGCCTATCCCAACTCTTATTAGATATTTCTCCTTATCTAGAGGCTTTGTAGACTATGTCAATTAAAGTGTGGTCATGTCTCCTACTTTAGACAACGTGGCCGCAACGGCCTAGTCATATACATTTCATTTTGGCTTGTTATTACTGTTTACTTTCTTAAAGGCATGTTGAATGTAGAAATCCTTTTTACTATATATAGAATGTGCATAGACACAGGTTGGTTCTCCCGGTCTTTATCAGCAATGGGTGGCAGTCCGCCTTAATGAGACTTTGGGCGTGACAGAAGTGGTATCAAAGCATGTCATCCTAGGGAGTCTACAAGGCCTTGTCTATGTAGAATCTTGCTTATCAATGTGTTGTACACCACATTTATAAGCAAGAGGCTATGTGGCATTTAGAAGTTGTTACTTTCTTTTTATTCTTTACACTGTGCCATAGAGCAAAGTGTAATAGGTGGATTATGTCTAACTCCTAAATTGCCACAGAGCAAAGTGTACAAGAAGTATGCTAGAAACCAGGAAGAACAAAGGTAAAGGGAAGGAAGTAGAAGTGGTGGTTGGTATAGCCAGTCAGCTGAGACAACAAAATGAGGCTCAAGATGAGTCCCTATCACAGACATCCCCACCTCTTCCAGCTCCTAATGAACCCAGAAGTAGTGAAATTCCCCAAAACCACCTATCGATGTTACCGTGAAGGATC
>DF357932.1:98749-113692 GCA_000787875.1 Solanum virginianum | reverse complement strand
AAAAAACTTAACCAGCTCTTAGCAAGATGTCCATGGGTAGCACTGCCCATGTGGAGGAAGGGAAGAAAGATTAGCCAAGGAATTGCATAGATTGGCCCAACTGGGAGTGCAACTTGAGGAGAACAACAAAGGCGAGGTCAATGTTTAGAATGGTTCTGCTTCATCCTTAGTGTCAGAGGTGAAAGAAAAGCAAGACTAAGACTCTATCTTACTCTAATTAAAGGAAGCGGTTCTCAAACAGAAGGTGATGGTTTTCTGTGTTTTAAAAGCTGATTTTGTATGAAAGGGTTTCAAAGCCCATAATTTTCTAAGTTTTTACGTAAGTTCTGAGAGAGGAGAAGATCAAGAGAAGATGGGGTATTGAGATATTAAGGGAGATTGTGTGTACCCGATGTTGATGGTGTTTGAGATATCAACATGGACTTCATTATTAGCTTACCAAGATCCAGAAAACAGCATGATTCAATATGGGTGATTGTTGACAGGATGACTAAATTAGCCCACTTCTTGGCAGTTAAAATAACTAATACTGCTGAGGAGTATGCCCGACTTTATATTCGTGAGATTGTGAGGTTGCATGGGGTTCCTTTATCCATCATCTCGGACAGAAGAGCTTAATTCACCTCTCAATTTTGGAGATCTTTCCAAAAGGGATTGGGTACGAAGGTGAATTTGAGCACCGCTTTTCATCCTCAGACAAATGGGTAGGCGGAGTGCACCATTCAGACTTTGGAGGATATGTTGAGAGCATGCGTTATTGACTTCAAAGGAAATTGGGATGATCATCTACCCTTGATTGAGTTCGCGTACAATAATAGCTATCATGCCAGCATTCAGATGGCCCCATATAAGGCATTATATGGGAGGATATATAGATCACCAATTGGTTGGTTCGAGGTGGGTAAAACTAAGTTGATTGGGTCTGACCTCGTACACCAGTCTATGGAAAAAGTGAAAGTCATCAGGGAAAAGTTGAAGACAACCCAGAGTCGCCAAAAGTCATATACAGAAGTGAGAAAAGAGACTTGGAGTTCGACGTAGATGATTGGGTGTAGTTGAAGGTATCAACCATGAAGGGTGTCATGAGATTTAGTAAGAACGGGAAGCTGAGTTCCCGTTACATCGGGCCATACCAGATTGTAAGAAGGATTGGAAAAGTTGCTTATGAGTTAGACTTACCCTCTGACCTGGATGGAGTTCACCCGGTGTCTCATGTATCTATGCTGAAGAAGTGTTTGGGAGATCCAACCTTAGCAATTCCTGTGGAGAGTACGGGTATGAAGAATAACTTATCATATGAGAAAATTCCAGTCCAGTTCTTTGACTGACAAGTTCGTAAGCTGAGGAATAAAGAGATAGCCTTTTATTAAAGTCTTATGGAGGAATCAATTTGTTGAGGAGGCTACATGGGAAGCTGAGGAAGCGATGAAACTCAAATACCCGCATCTATTCGCGCCAAGTGAGGATGATGTTGAAGGTAAATATTCTTATTCTTAACATTTTTGATTGTTTCTTTTCATTAAGTTGATGCCTTGCTTTATTCCATTTTCGAGTCTAAGACAAAGATACATAGATAATGGATAATGAGAGTTCGAGTGTTCCAGAGTGAGGAATGAGATGAGTTCTGGGGTTATTCATATTTTCGTCCGACCTTTACTCATCATTCAAGGATGAATGATTCCAAGGGGGAGATGATGTAACACCCCGTAAAATTATGAAAATGCCCCTAAAATACATCGTGCGCACAATGCGTCTTCCAAAGCTCTGATGAAAAATTTGAGACCAGATTTGCGATCAGCGCAAAAAATTAAGTCAGATAATGGTCTCAACCCGATTTAAAACAAACTGGGTCGAACTATGAAAATGCACATAATGTGCAAAAAATAGTAGTAAATCTGCGCCCCCTCCGCGACGCGCTAGGGGCGCGAAATTGCACTTGTGTATTTTTGTTGATTCTCGACGTGAACTGTTTTTCAAAAAACTTAACCAAATGAACTGGTGTACGTCCCCTCCGCGACGTGTACCAATGTGCCAAAAATCTTCTTTTTCTTTTAACTTTAGGAAGGGTAATTTTATCCTTCCCCATTATATTTTAATACCTCAAAACGTGTTTTTAAAGCTGATTTTCATACGAAAAGGTTTCAAAATCTATGTTTTTCTAAGTTTTTACGTAAGTTCTGAGAGAGGAGAAGATCAAGAGAGGTGAGGGGTTCTTTTGAAGTTTCAATTCTTAATACCTTCAATGCGAAAAGGTTTCAAAATCTATGTTTTTCTAAGTTTTTACGTAAGTTCTGAGAGAGGAGAAGATCAAGAGAGGTGAGGGGTTCTTTTGAAGTTTCAATTCTTTGGGGATGTCTAGAGCCTTGATTGTCTGAATGTGATGTTTGACTGGGTCTGAGTCCTAAGGTGTCAATTTACTCAACTTAGCAGCATTTACCTCATGTCCCTTTGTATTTACGATATTGATTGCTATCCTCCAAGAAAGATTAAGTTAGTCTACACTCTAGTCCAACAGCGTATTGATGACTGTAATAACTGGAAATAGCATTGATAGAGTTGAATGAATATTTATTCTTAACCTAAAAGGATAGTCTTGCCCTTTGAGTTGATAGATGATGAGATGAGGCGAGTGTTCTTGCCCGTAGGGGTTAAGTGATGGAAGTTTTGATGAGTTGATAGACTTATGAGCATATTGAGTCCTAGAAGGAGTATTGGGCACCGAAAATGAGTAAGAGTGAATCCCACTCACACTCATTAACTACGTGGCTAGCATAGCAGAGGATTGGACCGTGAGAATGGATATTTCCTTAGTCCCAAAAAGGGACTTACTATTATCATAAACCCTGATGTATGCCCTTTCACCCCGATAAGGTACTGGGCGGATGCCGCAACAACATTGCTTCGTTGTACCTTCACCTGTATCATTTTATGATGCAGATTCTGTAGACAGAGGACTTCAGCAGCCCAACCATTGAGGTTCAGAGCTTTTCAGATTCCTGATAGTGGTGAGTCATCCCCTGCATTCGGAGGATGGCTATTTTTCTTTAGCTTGATAACCTTTACTTGATTTTTGGTAGTCATGGCCTATCATGGTACCGTCTCAGACAGTAGTATAGAGGCTTCATAGACGTAGATGTTGATGTTAGATGTTGGGGATTCTTTCCCTTTTCTTTCTTTATATTTGAGACTTTCTTTTGATATCTTATTTCATTTATGATATATTGGACTGATGGTTATAACCCACATGTAGATTGTCATTATTCTGTTAACTTCAGCTATTGAATTGATCGAATAAAGGCAATGAGACTAAGTGGTCCGCTTGGGGGCTAGCACTAGTCTTCGAGTGCCAGTCACGTCTAGGGTACCCTCTCGGGCGTGACAATAACTTAAAAGTGACTTTTGCTTAAATAAGATATAAAACATATTAGATGAACTAGACCAATGTAACATACTTTATCTCATGAGAGTAGAAGAATTAAACTTTCATGATTCTAAATCAGATTTAAAGTTTTTTTTTTTATAGATTGTCCTACATTATAAAACATCCTTTAAACTATAGCTTTTATTTTTGATTTATTCTGATTCATGTAATTCAGATATCATTAAAGAGTATTTGATCCAATTTTTTGATTTGGTATTGTATTAAAAAGTTTGCATCTAAGAATTTCACTGATTTAAGAACATTTGCATCTAAGAATTTGCATCTAAGAAATTGTTCAACAATTTCACTGATTTACCATCACAACTAAGAGGCCTCATGACAGTAGGCAGACCATAATGCTCTCCAACAGAAGAAAATAAAAAATTATTTGAGCCACCTTGAAACATGGATATTTTTTTACATCTATAAAGCCAGCCGCTCAACTGTTCGAGCACAATGCAGTGGTGTTGGTTTCGATTCAACAAAGGTAAAATACTTGGTCGAAGGTCCAGTACAGTAGGTAGCAGATGTGTTTGTTTTGGCTCTTTAGCTAGTACAATAAATAGGCGATGCACTGTCCTTGATGCTACAGATGTTTTTCTTGACTTGACAGATTCATTCTATTGAACTCACACTCAAAGGAACACAAGCTTAGGGCTCGATGAAACAACATGTTGAAAATAGGGTTAATAGTAACCCGATATTAGGAGGATTCATATATCCTATATAGTTAGGATGCCTTTTACACTACCAAATAGTCAATTTACTCAACTTAGCAGCATTTACCTCATGTCCCTTTGTATTTACGATATTGATTGCTATCCTCCAAGAAAGATTAAGTTAGTCTACACTCTAGTCCAACTCCTTCAAATCTTTCTGTAAACTTGTTTTTTGAAGATGAATAAACTATTGAGTATGTTTTGTGGTAATTATTGTTTCTTTTCTTCAAGTTTCTTTATCATGCTTTCTAAAGTATTTTATCTTAGCTTCTTTCACTTCCGCTATTTCTTTTTCTAAACTCTATCTTTCAAGTTGTTGAACAAAATGCTCAATTTAATTAATTAATTTGAAGAAAAACCATTCTACATATAATATTTGATTCTATTGACTATTATACTGGTATCAAAAAATTCTAAATTGTGACAAATTACATATTCAGGGCCGGCTCTTGCATAAAGCAAAGGCTTTAGGCCCCAAAATTTTTAGGGATCCATTTTTACAATTATTACTGTACAGCGAGTTACTGTACAGTGAAAACTTTGCAAAAGCTGATTTTATTAAAGTGGAATCCTAAGCTCCTATGATAACCTCCCAACGTTTCTTTAACTCTTCTTCATTAAGATTTGAGACTTTTAACTCTTCTTCATTAAGATTTGAGACTTTAACTCTTCTTCCTTTTAATTCTTCTTTCATATTTTCATTGTTCAAAAATAAATTATTGAGTTCTATACTTCTATTATATTTTAACAAAAGAGAGTAGGAAGATGTTGTGAGTGTTTGTGTATCATTTGTTTCTCTTTCTCAAATTTCAAGCTTTGAGGCAAGTATTTCAAAGAATCAATTATAATACTTCTTGGAATCTAGTCTTCAATTTTTTCATCAGGTTTGATCATTTCAACTTTGAATTTTATTTTTCAATTTTATCTTGTAATTGTTGTTTTTATTGTTGTATTTTGGATATCTTTTATTTATTTTGAATAATTTAACTATGTCAACTAGAAAATATGAATCTGGTTATTCAAAATAAAAATTGAAAATCTAATAGAATCTCAAAAAGGAGACCTTGATAAATTTTTAACAAATAATAAAAAATAATTTCAAAAATATTGAAGAATGTAGAAATATAGAAGAATGTTCTTTAAATGAACAAATCACTGACTTTGTTGTTGAGCTAGATGATGATAAAATTCAAGAAGAAAAAGATGAAACTAGTGAGGGATCGAATGTAGATTCCCAAGAAAATCAAGAACTTTCAAATTAGTTCAAGAATTTCGTTCCCAAAAATATATATGATCCTAGTCAAAGAACTAATATTGACACAACGTTGAGAGATTTATTGGTAGAAAAAGGACCAATTAGAATTACTAGCATAGATTTTTCAAAGGACAAACTCTCAAGGCATTTTTCTAGTGCACATTATTTTCAAAAATTGACAAATGGAGAAATACATGAAAGAAGATGGTTAGTTTATTCTAAAGATTTAGATAAGATATTTTGTTTTCGTTGCAAATTTTTTAATAAAACTTGTAGTGCTAGGAACAATAAATTAGCTAATGAAGGTAGTAGAGATTGGAGAAATCTTAGTATTAAGATAAAAGTACTTGTGCTATGAACAATAAATTAGTTAATGAAGGTAGTAAAGATTGGAGAAATCTTAGTACTAAGCTTAAAGCTCATGAAACAAGTAACGAGCATATTACTAATATGAGCACATGGATTGATTTAGAAATGAGATTCCACAAAAATAGAACAATTGACAAAGATGTTCAAGAATAGATTAATAGAGATAGAGAATACTAAAAAAATATACTGTCAAGAATTATTGCTATTATAAAGACTCTTAGAAAAAATAATTTGGCATTTATGGAAAAAAATGAAAAGATCTACCAAGAGAATAATGAAAACTTTTTTTTAAGTCTAATTAAAATGATGGCAGAATTTGATCTAGTCTTACTTAAAATCAACAATGTCTCAAGAGAGATTAAATGGATTAAGTATATTACCAATTGAAAAAGAATTATTGCTTGTATTTGTTATTTTTATTATTGTATTATCAAGAGAGATTGAATGAATTAAGTATATTATTAATTGAAAAAGAATTATTAGAAAAAATTGATTATAAAACAATTATTCACAATTTTGCATCTCAAAAAGCTAGAAAAATAGATTTTAAATAAAATTTATATAATTTTTTTCAAAAAAAAAATTAAAACCTCTCGTTTCGCTTTAGACCAATAGTATTGAGTCATCCCTGTACATATTGGATTCATTGAAAATTTTTATCAAACACTCTGGAGGGCTAAAGCTCAATCAGGGCAAAAGCCAAAATAAAATACATATTAACAAAAACAACAAACATCATACCACTAAAGGAAAACAGAGAATTCACAATTGTATTTGAAGTACAGAAAAACAACACCACTGGATTGTGGGCCGACTTTATAGCTGTAAAAAAGTATCCATGTTTCAAGGTATTTCTGATTTTAGCATTATGGTCTGCCTACTGTCACGAGGCCTCATAGTTGCGATGGTAAATTGTTGAACATTTGCATCTAAGAAGAGGAGCGACTCAAGCTCGCAAGCCTATCTGCCATTTGGTTATTCAACTTGGTACGGTATCAGGCGTAGTTTTACAAGTCCTCTATGATCTTGTTTTTCTGTTATAAGAGTAAAAATTCACCGCCGCCATTGACACCAACAACCACCCCATCATGTCGGTTCAGAGATTCTTACAGTACCGCCGTTACTCCCGTAATTTGTCGGGAATCCACTTTCTCTTCAATTCCACTTCTTCATATTCTCACAATAAACCCCCGAATCCTTCTGATCACTACCACCGCCACAACTATGGGTACAGCCGGAATGTCCACTTTCTGAACTCGTTGTTACCATCACAGCCGCTATTTGTTATTCCCCACAGTGTGTCCTTCTGTCGTTCGTTCTGCACGCGCGACTTGCCAATTGGTGAAATCAGTGACTCAGTGGTTACTCTGTATGAGGATATGGAGTTGTCGATCAGCGAAAATGCTAGTACAAGTATTGAGGAGACGATTCTTCCAGTACATGCCTTGATTTCGTTGTTGGATGGTTATCATGACCTCACTGGCTTCCCATGGTAAAATACTCCATTCGTTTTAAATTTTTTGTTTAGCATCTTTATTTATGTTTATATAATTTTCAGAACCTTAAGCCTAACGGTTGCTTCCTTAAAATCGGTTAAGTTAAACTGAGACAATCTAATTAGACGAGCTAAATTGGCGATGACGGAATTACATCAATACATTATTTCTGAAAATCCCAAAATCGAGTTCATTACTGCTGTTGAGCTCAAAATTTTTATTGTTGGCTGAAAGTGACTGGTTAAAATTGTTATTGTGAACTGAGAAGTGCTTGTTAGCCTATTTGGATGAATTTTGGCGAATGATAATCGTATTGAGGAAAAAAAAATTAACTCATCAGCTGAAATTGGCTCTAAAATTCGTTGACCTTTTTGTGAATTTTCTAGCGTTTGTGTGTGAAAAACGACCTAAAAATTTATCATTTGCTTTCTCTTAAAATCTCATTAAAGTAGGAAATAAGAAGCCTCCATTGACTAACTACTCGAAAGCTTGAAGCGGGTTTCACCGAGTTATTGAACTAAGTAGAGGATTTTTCTTATGAAAATATATTGAACTTCCATTGTTGAACTGATTATAATCATTATTTGAAGCATGAGAAACAAATTAGGGAATAGAACTCATCTGCCATTGAAGAATTCATAGGAAGCTTGGTTTGAAATTTAGATATGGAGTTTGTGGTTCATAATCGAGTGGGTATTGAAAACACTTTGCAAAATTTTAATCGTAAGTTTACCCAATTTGAAGCTAATTTAATAGAGTTCTATTTAAAATTTTCGAAGTTAATTCGGAGAAGAAGACAATTGGATCTGTAATTATTTGCTTGATTGGTTTGTTGGGTTTTGGTATGTTGTTGCTAGGAACTCTTCGTGGTTACAATGTGAGCTTCATTGCTGAAGTTTTAGCTGGCTTTGGGTCTAAGGGTTTGTATTCTTTATGTTTGCCATTGAAAATAAAGTTGAGTGCATTATCACAATAAGATTTAATTGATTTTTAGGAAGCAACCATTAGATTCAAAGTTGTGGACTAAAACCACACACTTTTTGCATAAATAAGGGACCATTCCCATTAAGGGTATACATCAAGGACCAAAATAATCCACCCTATGCATTAAGGACTATTTTGGTCATTTTCTCCAGAAAATTCTAGCATGTGAATTGTAATATATTTTGGAAAATAACTGCTCTGTCCTTGCCTCACAAAAAATAAAATAAAAATTTGAGTCTTTCATTAAAAGGAATTGGACAATTACAAGGGCTATTAATTACTTAGGGAGGCAGATCTAGCTGCAAACAACGGGGGAAGAAGCTACTTAGAAGTGGTTCATAAAATAAATGGACCCAAGCAGAAATAAGGTAAATGATGATGCTGAGTTGTTGAAGGCTCAAGCCCACCTTGCTGATAGGGACCTCCTTGGAAGGTGTCTAGTTGGGAAGTTCTCTTGCGAATAGCATCGTCCTAGTAGAAATGATGTCCGAAGATGGGCACAACAATCCTGGAAAATGGGGCTTAAGGACACAAGGAGTCCACGTCTCTGATATGAACAGTTTTATGTTTCTCCTTGAATTTCAGTCTAGAAAGGCAACCGAACATGTTATATGGGAGACAGGAAGCGGCAAGGTTGTCGTCTAAAGCTCCAATGGTGGTCATCAACAGTAGGATCCTATCCAAACTATCATGAGTTAGAGTGGTTTTGGATTCGAGTTCTAGGGTTACCTCTTCATCTGTTGTCTAGCTCGATGATGAAGAAGGAGGAGATCAATTTGAGAAATCATTTCCAATGGGCAATATTATGAGTCAGGAGACTGGCAGAAAAGATCCTGACAACCATCAATGTTGCTGATGGAGACATCATCTTGATACTACCCATCTAGGTTGAATCTCTGGCGGACATACTGGAAAATGGAAGTAGGGGAGGGTAGTATGGCACCAGAGAAAGTAGGGGGAGAATATTGAGGGGAAGTACCACTAGATATCTTGAGGTTGAGAGATCGTCGTCAGTTTGAGGTTACTTTTGACCTGATGTAATAAGTATTACTATTAAGAAGTGTGAATAGCAGGCACCTCAAGCAGGCACCTCTCCGTCAACATGCCTGCTTATTCGCCGCTATTATATGGGACCTGCAAAAATAATTTGCCGGCAGCTTGATTATATTTCTTCAGCTACTTCAATTATGATTTTACAATATTAGCCATAATAAATTATTTTTGTGAGTTTCTAGGACCAGCAAAAATAATTTGCGGGTTCATTAATTTAATATTTTCAAAGCAGCTTGATTATATTTCCTTTGTTGCTTCAATTATGATTTTGTAATATTAGCCATGATAAGTCATTTTTGTGAGTTTCTTAATGTAATATTTCCAAAGCAGCTTGATTATATTTTTCGGCTGCTTCAATTATGATTTTACAATATTAGCCCTGACACTTGCGGACTTCTTAATTTAGTACTTCCAAAGTGGTTTGATTATATTTCTTCGCCTGCCTCTAAGCCTAATAATTAATAGCTTAAAAATTTTAAAATGCATAAAAAAAATCTATTCGCATCACAAAAATTGAGATTAAAAAATATCTATTAGGCCCGTGCGAGCACAGGATTCATGACTAGTCTATAACATAAGGCTCATCATTATTCCTTGAGGAGTCCAACAAATATCTGCAATGAAATTCTACCTTGCTTCTAAGAAATATTGTTTCAATTTGAAACTGGTTAGGATCTGATTACTCATCATTCGCCACTATAATTTCGTCATTTGTCCATTCTCGGGAAATAGCTCCCTTTTCTGTTGATCTTGCTTGGTTTTGGCCTTTGTTTCTTTCCTTCTGTTACAAATTCTTTGGTTATATCGCAAAGCTTATTTAGCTTTTTAGATTAGTGATGTATAAAAAGGGTCAGAGGGGGTACTTTTGTTAATTTAACTATTTTATCCTAATATAAGCTATCCCAAGATTATTATGCCACCCAATGACAGGGCTAACTTGTCCCTATACTAATTATTAATCATGGGATATGTTATTCTGTACTTTGAAACCAAGCAAGGGACTAAGGGGTACTAAAAATTTATCTCAGAATTATCTCCCCTTATCCATCATACCATTCGTGTCCCTAAACTTTACGATGCAACAAGAATGACTTAGAGAGTTCAAGTTAAACGATCAAATAAGAGAAAGAGAGATGACAAACAAGAAAGAATGGAGAATAGATGAAAATATATGAGACTCATACAAATAGTTGCATGTCATTGCTAACTCATGATAATGGATTCCAATGGATGCCTACGTATGTCGCGTTATCCTCAATCTAGCCAAATGTGGTAGTGTCTACTTTTGGGTGAGAGGTACTGGCTCATTCAAAATCCAAATGTTAGATATTTCAGAGACCATGCATATTTTCTGTGTGAATTATATGGCTAAAGTTTTGAATTTATGCTGAATCCCATTGTCTGTAATTCATTGTGAACTTTGTGCCTATAGAATATGCCAGATTTGTATTTTCTGCAAAAGCTACGCTGTTAACAGTAATCACAATGTTGTTGCTATTTTTGTGTTTAAAAAGAATGGTGAAGCAGCTCAATTATGTAGAAAACTGATATCAAAAAACACATTCTGTAGTTTACTGTTTTAGATCCACTCCCTTCACTTCCCTAAATTACCCATAAGGATTGGCAAGTTTTTCAACCACAGAGGAACATTTTTATTGGCGAAGTTCCTTCCAGAAGCCCATAGAACAGTCTGTAATGTCTTAATTTAGTATTTCCTATATCTAATTCTTATGCAATGCTAGTATATGGGCCCTTGATTTTAAATCATACACTGTATGCACTTTCATTGCAGGTGGATCATTATAGCTTCTTCAACAGTGGCTTTGAGGCTTATGTTATTCCCGTTTGTAATATTGCAACTCCACAAGTTGAAGAGAATCGGAGAGTTATTTCCTAAATGTGAGGCTTTCTTTTCAGCACCACTAATTTCCCTTTATCTGATGCTAATTTTGGAACTCAAAAAGTAGGATGGAGTGAAAGAGGGGAATGAGTAGTTGGACCTTTTTTTCCTTTTGTTGGAATTTCAGAACAAAGATATTTGAGGCCTGTTGTCCATACAAATTATGTCATTATCTCAACTTCAATTTGAGATGTTAATTGCCCATAAATGTGTGTTCTACAATTTGGTCCATTATTTTAACTTCAACTTGAAATAGAGAATTTGAAGTCAAAAAAACTGTTTTGAGGAGTATCTCAAGAGAAACAATAGTTTTTACTCTCTAAAGTTCAACATTGTTACCAAGTGACATTATGTCCAAACACA
The DNA here is from genome assembly GCA_000787875.1 of Solanum virginianum. Lineage (NCBI taxonomy): Eukaryota > Viridiplantae > Streptophyta > Magnoliopsida > Solanales > Solanaceae > Solanum > Solanum virginianum. Next base: position 102,132 of record DF357932.1, on the reverse strand, counting down.
ACTAACTTCCAAATACTCTTTTCAATTTCAACTTTTGTACTCTTTATCTTTCAACCTCAACCAAATATTGTCCACATGCCTAACTAGAGTATTCAGATCTTCAAAGGAGATGCTCTCATACTTGGATTAGACAAACTTTTCTGTCTTTCTATTTAAAAATATTAACTTGGTAGGATTCTAAGTGATTTTATCACTAGAAGATGACAAACAAGATTCTGTTCCTTTTACGAATTTCTGTTCCCTATCATTTCTGCCCAAGATTCACAAAACTGTATAAAGTTTAGTTCTATCTTCAGTTCTACGAGTTGGCTATAGCTTCATTTAATCATTTCATGTTTCTTGAGGTGCTCTTCTTTAAATGAAACTTATACAATGTTCCCAAGAGGATGGCGTAGTGGTTGAGGCATTGGAGCAACACTGTGGACATGCCAGGTTCGAATCCCAGCTAAAATACTTGGTATGTCCCATCTGTTTCAGCCTTGATGGGCATAAATTGGGAAACCTATGCTTGTGATCCAGCCAAGTTGCCCAGCAGATTAGTTGAGGAGGTGCTCTCAAGCTAGCCCACACACTACTGATTAAAAAAGACAAGAAAAAAGGAACTAGGATAACTTTGCTGATGCTTCTATTTTCTTTGTTCTGTAAAGAATCTATCTCATAATGACATGTCCTTCGATGAGTTGTTTGAGACATAGACATAGTGTTTTACCTCTTAATAGAGATGTATGCATGCCAAAAGCTATTACTTTTTAACTGATCTTTTTATGCATTTTTAAGTGCCTCCTCCATTGCCTCCGCCTATGTCAGGAAGGAGTCTTAGGGACCAACTTAAAATCTTTTTCAAGGAGAAACGAGCGGCAGGCTGTCCTTCATTTTTTTGGCACTTCGCCTCTCTGACAGTTCAGGTGATGATCCCATATAATTTATTATATCAAGTTTATTTCCTTTGAAGATTTTCCATATACAGTAGATAGTTGACTACTTCTCACTAAACATGGTAGAACACTGAGTAAATCGTTACTTTCATTTGGGAACCATGTGTAGCAAAAGAAAAGTATTTGAGAGTCATGTTTAGAATTCATTATTTGCCTATTTAGTATGAGTAGGAATTAGACTGCAATATGTTGTCTTTTTCCTTGTCTGCTTGCTTTATTTTAGTCTTTGATGAACACTTCACCCCAAAAAGTAGATGCATTAGTGTTGTTTTTTCTTTTGGGTCACATTTTGTCGAAGCTTTTGAAAACTCCGCGTGAAATTTGGTACTCTATTCTTAAAATAAGGATGTTGTAGAGTAATCTTGTCTTCTTTGTGATGATCTTTATGCATTCTTAGGTGCCCTGCTTTCTTCTTTGGATTACGACTATTAGAAGAATGTCACTGCATCATCATGAAGGCTTTGATTGTGTAAGAGCACCCTTTTTCATTTATGCAATTCTTGTGCAAGGCTGGTTTTCTTTTTCGGTATCATAAGTCTTTTCTTGCTCCCCTTAATTGCTCAGTTTGGTTTTGTATCCTCATCTTTTACAAGGCTCTATTAATACACCTAGTGATAAACTGACTGTTAAGCATTGTTGATGCATATAACATGCGATCCGACAACATAGCGGTGAAACTAATATGGCAATTCTCAATTAAGTGAGGCGCATAATATATGCAACATAAATAGTACTCCCTTCATTTAAAAAAGAATGGCCTCCTTTTTTGGTCTGTTTGAAAAAGAATGACCCATTTCCTTTTTTGGCAAAACTTTAATTTCAACTTTCCACGTGGCATGTTTAAGCCCACAAGATTAAAGGGCATTTTGGTATATTTGACATAATTTTAATTTAAGACCACAAGATTGAAAAGTCTTCCTTATTTTCTTAAACTCCGTGCCAAGGCAAAACACTTCATTCTTTCTGAAACGGAGGGAGTAAATATTTAGCTTGCCTTGTTTTTCTCCTCTTTTTGTTGCTTTGCCCCTTCGTCACATCTCCTTTGCAAAGAAACAGTGCATTTTGCACACATCCAATGAGCTTTTCTGTTATTTTAGAGGTATCCCAAATGGTTTTCAAATTCAAAAAGTCTCTGTTATTATCTTAATCATATCATTAACATATTTTTATTGTTTGGACAGTCCTCTTTGTCTCTCCAGACCATTTAATCGATCAACTATGCCTAACCCAAACTATTAGTTCGGTTATATTCTCCATATTCATTCCCGTTTATTCAAACAATTTATTAGGAGATATGTCATCATTAGATTATTATTACATTGTCAACCAACCATTACCGTCCCTCTTTTTATTTGACTTGGGCTATACTTTGCAATGAGGATTCTTAGCTTTTCCTGATGAAGTAAACTATATTGATGTAAGGGGGAAAACCCTAATACAAGCTTTTCCACGAAAACATGATTATTTGCTAAGAGCATCCGGTATTGCAATATCATGTATGGTCTAGAAGTGCACATAAAACAGAAATGTTCCACTAATCTGGACAATGTGATCTCAGTTCCACATAACCGCCAGTGGGATTATGTTCCACGCTCTCATTCACAGTTCCATGTTACCTTCCAACTCACATTTAATATAATAATTTGCAGCAGTTCTTCAAATTATTATACAAGGTACTTCCGATTGTGTCTATTCCTTCCTTGAGTAGGTATTTCTTTTGGACAAACTAGCTTTTTTCAGTTGTCTCACATTGATTTTCATACGGTATATTCCTTGTAAGATGCATCTAACGCCAATGGTAGTCTCCCCGATATACCATGGGAAGCAAATAATCTTACAATTTAAGACCTGGCCTACTACCTGATGTTCTCAACCACAATGTTAATTTCTCCACTTTTCCATATTATCCTTTACTGAGACCATTTGAAACCATAGTAATGTGTACTTGAAGTTATAGCTGTGATCCTTCTTGGTGTTTTATACACAATCCTCTCATTTGCAAGTACAACTAATCCTCCTCGATGTTTCATTTAGGTCAGCATATCATTAGAGAAACTACAATAACAACACACAAATGAAAAAGCCCTGGAGACATCTACGGAAGGCAAACATACCCGACGAAGTAGCATGCTTTTTATGGTTGGGGGTAAAAAGTGCTTGTTTGACTCAAGACAGGTTGCAACGAAGGGGAATACACCTATGCTCTATGTGCCTTCTATGTGGGGAATATGCAGAAACAGAGTCATCTTTTCTTGCACTGCAGAGTGGCCACTCAACTGTGGGACATCTTCCTAGCTAATATTGGATTAAGCTGGGCAATGCCCACTAATTCACTGGAGTTACTCAAGAGTTGGAGCAGGATAAGAGGAATTAGAGGCTAGAGCCCAAAAAGAAGTTTTGGAAAATGATTCCAGGATGCATATGGTGGACCATCTTGAAGGATCGGAA
>DF357932.1:73493-84302 GCA_000787875.1 Solanum virginianum | reverse complement strand
TACAGATGCAAGCCTCCATTTAGTCCATGCTACCCCAATACGATGTGTGACATCATCGTCGATATCGCCACTATTCTGGATGATGGACTCCAGATACTTTAAGTTTTCTCTCCTGGGGATTGGTTGAGTGGCAAGCCTCTCATCACAGTTTGCTTCAGACTTTTTTAAGGTAGAAAATATAAAATATATTTTTATTAAATTTTAGTTTTACTCGGATGCAATGTTATCAAAGGCGAAAAAACACAAAAAAGCTCTAAGGTCCGTTGGGCCTTTAAGCGCAAAGTGCAAATGAAGTGTGAGGTTTAATGAAAAAAGGCGCAAAGGGAGAAAAAAATACAAATATATATGTTTAGTCCAAAAGTAATGATGTTAAATATGAGTGGAAAATATATGGCCAAAGAAATTTAAAATAATTATGATAAAGTGAAATATCAATTGTTTAGTGTCACTTCTTCAGATAGGCTCATTGGCAAGGAAAAGTTTGCTTAGAACCTTGATGACGGCACTAAAGCACACATAAAGTGAGGCGAAGCACTCCACACGTTTTGAGCCTCGCTTTTGGGCTTAAGTGAGCCTTTGACTACACTGCTCGGATGCCCTTGAATGTGTGGGATGTTATAGGAGCACTCTCAAATTTAGGCTCGTAAACCTTCGACACATAATGGAGGACAATTTTAAACACACAGGGGGCACATCTTTATACCCACTTACTCTAAACTATGGACTTCCCTCTAGAAACTAGTGGTCATTGGTTTGTTATCAATAGTTTTCTGTTTTCCTGTTGATAACTTTGAGATGCAAGTCCTCAAAAAAAAAAAAAAGAACTTTTAGATGCAAGTCTTAACACGTTTGCTCTTTTTTTTTTTTTTTGGTTACAGTACTACAAGATGTACTTGGAAGTCCTGACGTTACCCATTTTATTCATTGCATTCAATCTGCCCCAGGTAATCAACCATTTGATTCCAAAGAAATATGTGCTATAGGATTTGTCCATTTTATGTCCATTTGCAATAAAATTTGAACTTTGCATTACATGATTTCCTTTATTATTTTGAGCTTTGTGGTCCAATTTTAAGTTAACTTGAAGAAGGAAACTGATTTTTGATCTTTGAACTGTTTATGTTGGTTTCCTGGGAACCTTGTTGTCTTTCTCCTGTTAATTTATTGGCCTCAACGATAGCTGGAATCATTGTTTTCTTGAAAGGTTTTGATGAAGGCCCACTTTTGGCTTTTGTGTCCATTCTTTATGACTCCTTATCTTTAAACCCTTCTCTCCGTTGAAGGGAAAAAGGGTTTATGGCATTGTATATATACTGGTTTTTCTGCTTCGTATTTGAGTATTTCAGTACCTGAGCAACTCATCATGTTAGAGCTATGAATTGGAATGGTCAGGGTGTTCTTTTTTTTCTAGGTGGTTTGCTTCATGGATAGCTTGAATATGTCTACTTAGGCTCTGGAATGCCACTGTAGGATATTTTTGTCATTGTAATTTGCAGCTCCATGGGCCTATCTCTTGCTTTTATAAAGTTAACAGACTCAAAACCATATTATAATTGGATAGATTGCAAGTAGTATTTCATGATTTAATGTTTTTGTTTGATAGGGTTAGTTTCTATTGCAACTGTTCTCTTTTTTATAGCCTCAGAGATGGATTGTACTAGTTATGAGAGATGCAATTAATGTAATTGATATAGTGATGAACAAGTGACACATCAAATGGTTAATTGAAATTGGTGAAAGCTGAGGCTTTGGAAGTTGATGAGTTGCCAAGTGACATATGACCTGACGAGACAACCGCAATAGTACAATATAAAATTTGACAGAAGGGGAAAGCCCCTGTGGATTTTGAAGTTAATGATGGAAGGAGAAACTTGATTTACTTGTATGTGAGGTTTATGTGAAAGAATGGTAGTAGTGGTGGACTGATCACATATAAATAGATATTAAATTGATGGGTCACAAACTTTTTCTTTGATTTTCTTAAATTTCTCGGTCTTGGGTTGGAGAGGGCATTGCAAAATAAAAATAAATTGCATTGTCTTTCTGACTCATTCTGCTTAACCTTGTATCTTGATATACCTGGCAAAGGATTGTGTGCATGACATGAAGTTTTTGTGGTTTTTTCTATTTTTCAGGGGAGTTTAGTCTATTGGCTCACCAATAGTTCCATAACTGTTGTTCAGGTATCTCTTCTGAAGTATTCTTCCTAAGGCTCCTCATCCCAACTTTATTTCTTGCTCGACTGGGCATATGATAGATGCTAAAGTAATTCGTTATTGTTAGGAAGTTGTTGTAACCTCTCATGTTATGCATGCCAAGAGGTCTTATAGCATCAAAGGCATTAAGTTTCAGAGCTTTTTCCTCTTCCTAACATGGAAAGAGAGCATGATAGATGGCCTACTAGATAATGAAGATAGAGGTTTCACATAGTGTTTCAGAGCTTTTTCCTCTTCCTAACATGGAAAGAGAGCATGATAGATGGCCTACTAGATAATGAAGATAGAAATTTTCTTCAAACTTCCCTTGGACAATGTCTATGATCTCCTCTTTTTCTCACTTTCACTCTCTCTAAACACGGTCTGTTTAGCAGATTGTACATAGCTGGCGTTCTCTTTTGTAAATTTTTACTTGTCCAATAGCAGTCGTTGAAAAATTTTGCTTCTTAAGGTTGCACTTCGCAGGTCTTCATGAATCTGGTGAATATTGGAAATATTATTGGAAAATTATCTTCTTAGAAGTCTTTACCTTTTTATATACAGCAACTATCTCTAAGCCATCCAGATGTTCGCAAGAAACTGGGGCTACCTCTGAAGGATCCTCAAATAGAAGCTGAGCATCAGAAAGAGTTGGGTAGTCCTGGAGAAATCAAAATAGATCCATCAAAAAATCAGGGCAAAATATCTGTCCAGAATCTATCACCTCATGAATTCGTTAATGTTAGTAACTACTCGTTTCCTGATATTGAGACTTGATATGTTGAATTTTTCTTGCTGCTTTCTAAATCTTTGTTTGTTGAAACCTCATCAGCTTTCGATCAAACTCTTAGCTGGAGGACGTAAAGATGAAGCTGTGTCCTTCCTACGGTAGTTCTCTCCGTTGATAAAAGCAATCCTCACTACCTCATTTCTATTCTTTCTTCTCTGTAGCATCCACTTTTTAATATATTTGTTACAGACTTGCTATTGCCAAGGATCCCGAGAATGTTCGAGCTTTGCTTATTCTTGGCCAGACACTGTTGCAAGCGGGTTCCTTACCAGAAGCTACTGAATACTTGGAACGTACTATTGCTAAGGTTAAAAGTCTGAAGTCCCACTTTTCAGCTTGAGTTTATTGTTCTTCTTGATGAAGAATATCAATTTGCTTTCGTGGACTAAGAATTTCCTGAATATTATTATTTTTAGTTCATGGAAAGGGTGACTGAATTTGGGAAAGTCAAAAATCTGTTTTTCTATATTTGGGACCTTTTCAGTATGCAATTTTTTCTGCAGAAGACTTCATTTTTCTAAGTGAACTTGGCTGCTATAATCCAGCAGAGTGATTTGTTACTGATCAAAGTCAATTTCTGCAAGTTCAGCTTATGCTAAAGGAGAATCAAATGGAAATTGAGGATGTAGATCTACTGATTCTATCATCTCAATGGGCAGGTGTCGCCTATATACGGCAGGTAATGGTATTTTGAGAATTTGGCTTGATAATTGACATAAAAATACAACTACTATGCAGTGCTTTAAAAGGTGGTGATGTGAGACGAGACGTTTTGCTTAGCAGGGGATGAGGCGCAAACTTTGAGACATGGGTCATGAGTCCCATCGATCTTTAAAATTTTAATTTATGATATAGTAAAATAAAATAATAACTCAAAATTATATATAATTAAAAGCATGATTAAGGAAACTCATAATAGGTTTCTAACATGATTTTACAAGTATAAATAATGTAATAATATAAAAAAATTTATGAGATGCAAATCAACTCTAAAGAGTCGTTTTGTGTGAGGTATAAGGTATAATAATCCCATGATAAAATGTAGGATTATTTTATTATGAATTTGGTTGGAAGTATTTGGTAGTCATTTTATCCCACCAACGTTTTTTTTTTTTTAATTCTTGAATCTTCATGTTGAGGATTGTAGACATGTTTATGCCCTCTAAATATGATGACTCTCTAAGTTGCACTCTCAGCAAAACTTAGTTGGACCCAACTCTTCTATATTTCTTGTGGTGAGTTGAGCTTGACTTGCCATGTTTTTGGGCTCGGTCAGTGGCAGATATCTCAAAGGTATCTATGTACTGAAAGTAGGTTTCACATAGTGATATTGCATCTTCCTGTTTCTTTTATAGGGTAAGATGGGAGAGGGACTTGTACACCTGGAACGAATAGCGACGTTGAAAGAGCCAGATGACCCAAAGAGCAAGGCCCATTACTATGAAGGTTTAGTATTACTGTCAAGGTAAAGGTTTATTTTAATTCTTGATACATGGTTTATATTCTGAAAGCAAAGTTCAAGAAGACCGCATTCTACAATTGATTAAACTGGTACATGATTATTATACAGTGCGTTGATCAATGTTGGCCGCAAGAACGATGCAATTAATTATCTGCAAATGGCTACTGCTTATGATGAGTCTTACAGAGAATTTCTGCAACAATGTGAAAACATCGAGGATATCACTAGCGACCTTGTCACTAGTAGGAGAGGAGATTACTGAGTTCAGTAAACTCAATTTTTTTTTTCTCTCTGTTTCCTGTTTCATTTAGTTTATTATTTAATTGTATCATAGTGAAAATAATCGCGTCTCCAAAATTTTGTAGGCATCATTCTTGTTGCTAAGAAATTTTGATAGGTCAAAAATGACATACTAACCTTTTTAATAGGGGCCAGATCTTAAATTGATGAAGGCAAAAGCAGAATCTGTACAAAATGATTTTTGTAGAGTTTTTAATTTTTTTTTCGTGCAGGTTTAAAAATTACAACGAAGTCTTTTCTTTTTCTTTTTATGCTGTGTTATGAAAGTTGGCGGTGCTACGCACGTATATTCTGATTCAATTGATAATAAGTTTTAAAAATGATATACATAATTAAGACATATCTCTTATGAGTGATTGTGTCCTGTGTAAATTAATATATATATATATAGAGATAAAAATAATTCTAAATATGTTTATAATGATTTCTAAAGTAGTTAATGTGAAAAGTTACATGCTCAATTTGAAGAATAACCATATTTATATTCGTTGATTATTCGATGTCAGTTTAATTTGAAAAGGGTAAATATATAATTTAGTTAGATATGCATCATATAAAATGAGTTCATTAGTTATATTATTAGCCGTAGATCTGTGATATTCGTAATATTTTTTTATAGATGATATTTGAAATTGTAATGATCCAATTTCTTTGTTATAATCAATACTCTTACTATAGACATTGATATCCTCTTAGTTTTTGGTGTTTTTTGTATCAACTTACTATATTTATGATCTCCGACACGATTTTTCAGATTAATATCATCTTTTACTTGAAGCATTTCCAAAAATGACCTGAAGAAGAACGTTTTGCTAAGTTATTTAATATATAATAACATAAGTCGGATGTCAATTATAGTAAATTAGTTATAAATTGTAGGTAATAATAATTAAAGACGCTTCTTGTGAACTTTTATAAAATACTGTAATGTAAAGAATAACAAAAGGTTAACAGAGAAAATTATTAATGCCAAAATGAAAGTTTGAACAACCAGTAATAATTAAGCAAATTATGATTAGAAACATTTCTGGATTGTAATTAAGGAGTATGATTAGAAACATTTTTGGAGTGCAATTAAGGAGATTATGAATGCCCATGTTTAACATTATTCAAAGTTTTAGTGTAAGAATCAAACTGAAACAATCCCAAAAAGTGTCCGAAAATGAGCCTCGAAAGTGTCCATAATCGTAATTTTCATATATCTCAAAATTCGTGTGTGATATCAAAAATCTGACTTCATATTCTTGTTCAGGGGGCAAAATTGAGTTGGAAATGGGTATAACCCGAATTTTAGAGGACTCGTAGAGAAAAATGAATTTCGTCAATTTTGCAGTTCTAGTAGCAGTCTGGGACTGCTCCACGACGCGAACCTGTCACGGAGCAGTGTATTTTGTTGCCAGTTTTCTAATCTCGGTCTAAGGTTTTGGGGTCTTGAGCTTAAGCCTTCCTATGCATAAAAATACATATATTTAGCCATATTTCAACACCATATCATACAAGACATTACCCAATACTCTCTCAAACACTTAGACAAATATTTCACTCAAAATTCAAGTGCCAAATCTCATTCAGGATCTAAAGATTCCATTCAAGCTTCAAGTCTCCATTCAAATCTTCTTCAAGAAAATCTCCAAAGTTAAGGTATGTGAGTTTCAACCATTGGGTCCTTTCACCTATGATGCCCAAGCTTCCTTCTTATATAAATGTCTTGCATGATTTCACTCTTGAATTACATGATTTTATACTAGCATTACACACTCGCCAAGTGTTTGATAAAATGTCCGATTTTGGATTCTTGAACTACATTATAATACAACATAATAAAGATAAAATGGGTGAGGAGTTGTTCGAAACAAAGTCACAACGAAAAAATAATGTGAATGTGATGTGTCGTATGACCTATGACTTGAATGACTTTATGATGATGAAATGAATGTTTATATGAGTTGTTTCCATGAAAAGTACTTATAGTATTGTAAGTTGACCATGCCTAGTTGAGAGGTTTACCTCAATCACCATGGGTGGTATGGTGATACAACCACCAACCAATTGAGGGATTGATACCTCAATCACCATGGGTGGTAGGGTGATACAACCACCAACCAATTAAGGGATTGATACGTCAATCACCATGGATGGTAGGGTGTGACAATCCATCATAGTGTTGGTCTCTTCTTACATATGTAATATATGTTCTATATAAGCATGATTTACTTCAAGCATCATTCATACATGTCATATTGCTATTATGCTATCCATTACTTATGATGTTCTATGATGATGGTCTCTTTCTTCACATGTAATATCCTATATAAGCATGTTTTACTTCAAGTATCATTCAGACATGTCATATTGTTATTATATTATCCATTGCTTATGATATTGCATTTTGACTATATTGCCTATCTCTTGTTGCATTGCATCCTACATACTTAGCGCATTCAAACATACTAATGTATACTCTATGCCTACATGATGTTACCATGTAGGAACCGGAGATCCTCACGATCATCCTCATCCTCCCCGTGGCTAGTACTATCTTCTCAAAGCAAGTTCAGTGAGTCCTAAACTCCGGGGACGATATCTCTTATTCTTATGTTATGTAAAAACTCTCTTTATCTATTGGTATGCTTTCGACTATGAGAGTGAGCCTGGAAAATTGTCTTGACCCTCGCTCAATTCTAAGTTTAGAGGTGTTGTTGGACAAGTTATGTATTATGCTTGAGCATTGACTCTTTTGATGGTTTTTGTTATGAAAGACTTCCCTTAATCCCTTTGCCCTTATTTCTATTCTCTTATTGTTGTTTAATTGCTTACGCGACCAAAGATGTGTAATGATATGTTAAGAGGCTTGATTGGAGTCCCTTCGGGTTCCCCATTCGCCGTGTCACATCTAGGCCCTAGGCTTGGGTCGTGACACAAACTACTGTTGCTATGAATTTTAATTGAAAAAGCTCAACGAATAATAATTAAAACCTTATTAAGAAATAGAAAATGCTCAGTCCAAACATTTAACTATATATTTGGTCTAATTTAGTTGTCATTATTTATTTAGTTAAAAAAATAGTGAAGGGCAAAATAATATTAATTAATAATTAATAATTAATATATTTGGTCTGATTTAGTTGTCATTATTAATTTAATTAAAAAATAGTGAAGGACATTCACTTAGTCATTGACAATCAACTGTTCTGTAAGAAGAATTAAATTGTCTCTTATTGTTGGTTCTTCTCCATTACCCACACGGAGTAAGAACTCACTAAATATTGGATCAATTCTTGCTCGCATATTTCTTGTAAATTGGATCTTGTCCATCAAAGGTTAGAGATATGATTTCACCAAGCTTGCATTAACAATTTATGATCTTGTCGATTTAGGAACGACCGGTAACACCTACCGAAAATCTCCTCCAAGCACCATGACTTTTTCATCAAATGATTTCTCGATGTCCATTATATCTCTAAAGCTCATGTCGATTGTTTCTGTTGTTTGTCGCTTGGCCATCGACGCTTCATCCCATATAATGAGTTTTGCTTTTTTAATCAATTTGGTAGCACCACTTTGTTTTGACATATTTGTCATAGTTAAGTCATTTGTTTGCTGGGGAATCTCAAACCTCGAGTGAGCTGTACGCCCTCCAGGTAAAATTGAAGCTACCACGCTAGTTGTAAATGTTGTCGAGGCTATCATACCTCTTAATCTGATGTTGGTTACCAATGCACGGTATAAGTTTGTTTTTCAGTTTCCCCAGGTCCATCAACAAAGAATATCTCATCTCTTCCATAATTGATTGTTTGCAATATTTTTTCAAGTTCAGGTCTAATTTTTTTCTGTCCCCCTAAGTAGAAAGGTCTTTTTTCTACCTTTATAACTTGAAACCACAGCCTTAGAGCTGGAGGTATAGGGTTCCTTGTGTCCGAGCAATTTTTTCTTATCAGTTTAGTTGTTATACTATGTTGAATACTCCTTTTTTAAAATCTAAATGGCTTATGAAGGAGAAGAGATTACAACAAATAATAACATAATGGAGGATAACAATTGATCGAGCGCATTGTATTTAAAGCATGTAAAGAAAGAAATACTAAATATACAAAAGAATATACCATTATAATACAACATAATAAAGATAAAATGGGTGAGGAGTTGTTCGAAACAAAGTCACAACGAAAAAATAATGTGAATGTGATGTGTCCTAAAGGGGGAGAGGGTGGGTGATTGGAAGTACAATGGCCGCTAATTTAAAACGCAGACATGAGACAACAATATATTACTAGATTATGTGTTAGTGCCACTTTAACACCCCACACCTTACATGTACTTGTCTTCACATGAAACATGATATGACTTTAAGTGAGTCACCTACTTGCTTAGCTTAAATTTGCTAGCTAGACGGAGATGAGGGCCGATGTCGAATTTGTCCAAGTCCGATTATGAACAAAAGTCCATGTTAAGAGTGTAAATTTAGCCCATATTTTAGAATCATAAATGGACTATATTTTCAGCCCAAGAAGGATATAAAAAGAACCCAAAGACATCATCATTTCTTTGATAATTTAGGCCCAAACCTACTAAGAGAAAGGGGAAAAATGGGCAGCAAAGGCCCATCAATTTGGAGCCCCTTAAGACCCAAGTGAAAGGGAAAAATGGTGCATTACCCACTTGATAAAATAAGGCCTAAAATGTAAAAGAAAGTCGGCCAAAGAAATTCTCTAAAAGGGCTTACAAGTAGCTCCTTCAAGTCATTTAACTTAGACAAAAATCAGCTTTCCAAAGCTTTCTCTCTACACCTTCTTAACCTTGCAAAACAGTCACAAAGAGACTTTTAGGGTTCTTGGAGAAGCTCTACACCTTGAGAGTAAATGTAAGTAAGAATACTTATATGTTTAGTATTGTTTTCTCATGAGAAACAAGAGGCTAAGTTGATTATACGTTTGCTGAAATTGTTGGACAACATGTGTTTCAAAGGTTGTTGTATATTTTTCTTGTGTATTTGGAAGATTTTCTCTTTTTCGTTGGATTGATTATTAAGGGAGGCTACTGTTTTTAATGAGTCTTGGTTCTATAATGATGTATAAAGGCTGATGTACCATTTTTACGGTCTGCAAAAGTGAGTTCTTGTATGATATTGTAATTGTGCTCTTAATAGGAACTTGTGGACTGATGATTAGAAATTATTATTTTACGTTCTCCATATACTTTAGAACTATTTTTGTACTATTTTAGGACTATATTTATGTGTATATATGGTGGGGATTGTTTGGTTAAAGTTGGAACATGTTTGGAATTGTCGACGTCAAAATGTAGCGAAGGGATGTAAAGTTATGCCGCCTATTTGTATGTTGTGTAAAATTGTTATGTGTTATGCTTTGTGGGTTGTTGTAAGACTGTTATGGAACTAAAATAGGCTGCACATAATATGTATATAGTATGTTGTGTAGAATTGTTATGTGTTGTGCTTTGTGGGTGTTGTAAGACTATTATGGCACTAAAAAGGGATAAAAATGATATGTATATGAGAATGTGTATTAGAAAATATGATTAGAGGCGGAAAGGTTGAAAGAATACGCTCAGGTTTATAATTATATGCTTGCTGCCCGTGTGTTGTTTTTATGAGATTGGGCTGCCAAGATGTATCTATTGGCTGCTAATGCTAGATTTATCACCTAATATATTGTAATATTGCTTATTGATAGGTGGTAACTCGAGGGGTGGAAGAATCACCTAGCCAGTGTCGATTCTATCACGGGGGTAGCCCAAGGGGTGAAAGGAAAAGCCTAGCCAGGGTCGATTCCAATATAGATTTACCACTGATCAGCTGGTCATTTGTATTACTTGTTGTGCACAGATTATACAGTAAAGGTAAAGTAATAAAAAAAGAACACAAAGTACATGATCCCACAGTATAACTAAAAGTGGTCTCGTATCCTACGCCAATGCATAGTTTCATTTGAGTTGTTACTTCATATACAGTATTTACTGCCTTACATATTCAGTACATTATCTTGTACTGATGTCCCTTACGAGGGACCTGCATTTCATGCTGCAGGTACAGGTGCTAGTAC
>DF357932.1:51896-72179 GCA_000787875.1 Solanum virginianum | reverse complement strand
GATCGTCTGTTGTTTTATTATGAGATTGGGCTGCCAAGATGTATCTATTAGCTACTAATGCTAGTTTTATCACCTTCCATATTGTAAATGAATATTTGGAGGAAGGGAAGGTTATCCCGAGGTAATAGCGAGGTTGTACAGCGAGGTATGTAAGGCTACTCGATTTCGTATTACTTGGCATGAAATCTAGATTCTTCCTTGGTACATAGAGGCTCTTACCTACTCCGATATAACAAACAGCCATGTCTCCACTCTTTCACATGTTCATATGCTCCCATACATAGTCACTTGCAAACCTACATACATACTTGAATACCAAGATACACGAATTCGTTCTACTAAATAAAGAGTTCAGTTTGTATTACTTGTTGTGCACAGATTATACAGTAAAGGTAAAGTAATAAAAAAAGAACATAAAGTACATGATCCCACATTATAACTAAAGGTGGTCTCTTATCCTACGCCAATGCATAGTTTCATTTGAGTTGTTACTTCATATACAGTATTTACTGCCTTACATATTCAGTACATTATCTTGTACTGATGTCCCTTACGAGGGACCTGCATTTCATGCTGCAGGTACAGGTGCTAGTAGCTCTCCCTAATAGGACTACCGGATATCCAGTTGTTGTTACCAAGCTCCAGGTTTCTTCAGAGTTTTATGCGTCTAAAGCTTATATTTTTGTATTGTATAGTTAGTCGAGGTGGGGCTTATCCTGACCCTTATTAGATACTTTTCCTTATCTAGAGGCTTTATAGACGATGTAAATTAGAGTGTGGTCATGTCTCATACTTTAGACAACGTGGCCCCAACGGCCTAGCCATATGCATTTTTTTGGCTTGTTATTAATGCTTACTTTCTTAAAGGCATGTTGAATGAAGAAATCTCTTATAATATGTATAGAAAGCACATGGATACAGGTTGGTTCTCCCGAGCCTTATCGGCAATGGGTGCCAGTCCACCTTAACGGGACTTTGGACGTGACAGCCACAATCATTTATCATTGCCTAATGAATCTTCCAGCATTCTGGCATGAATGAAGGCTTTCAGTTGGTCGTGTTTTCTCCGCCAGTGGATCAAAACTTTTTCCATGTGAGATTATGCATTCAAGGGGGACTGGAGATAGTTTAATTACCGAAGCAAGATACAAATGCAATATTTATTGTGACAATAACAATCAAGTAGAAAGTATAATATGCAATTTACTGGGACAAGTAGTTGAAAGATTTAGATGTGGTGGAATGGCCGTAGTTTTTTCCGCCATCACTGCATTCCGTGTGTTTCAAGAGAAATTGTATTATCAAAATAATAAGTTGAAAGGGAATGTAATTTAGTATCCTACACAAGTTTAAGCGTAGTTGAAAGAGAATGTAGTTTAGCAATATTTGATCACCATTTATTGATATGAATTTTACCTTCAAATTCAAAATCCTACCTGTTAAGTAACAGACATCTTCTTGCAAAGCTTACAACTTTGTGATCATTCTACTCACTAAGCCAACCTCAATATTTCATGTGCAAATATAGATCTCTGGGTGTCAATCTCCAATTAGACTGACATTTCTAAAATATTTTCTCCAGAGAGGTCAAAAGTGATTCCAACCTAGTTGTATCTCATCTCTCAATTCAAATAGTTCTTGCTCTCATTGTTGCTGGCCTTCCGGGACCAACTCAGGATCAACTACTCTGTTTCCTCAAATCCAATTCCATTGATGAGCTTAACTCTTCATTAGAGCAGTGAACTTAATTGCTAATAAAAAAGAATTTCAATAGAGACATGACTGTTATTGTCACGACCCAAAAATGGACGTGATGGAACTTCCACAATCCCACCAGAATAAGTTAGCCTTAACCCAAAGAAAAATAGAAATAACGTGCTGAATTAACTAAATAGAGTAGATAACTAGAGCTGAAAATCTTCACAACTTAAATATTATCCAAGGATTGATTGTCACGTGTACAAACCACTAGCAATACAAAAAGTCAAAGATGTCTAAACTGTCTTTCTTCTCGAATAGAACAAAGCATAAAAGAAACAGGAACAAGAGAGTCAGCCAGATGATAACAACTACCTCTCTAAATATCCTGGGAAGCCTCGGATGACCAAGGAAAACACTACTCACTATCGGGGATCAGAACCTACACAAGTGTAGAAGCAAGGGGTGAGTACCAAAAGCAACACGGTACCCAGCAAGTCAACTAACTAAACAAAGTAAGTCCAATAGAATACACAAACTCCTTTCGTTCCAACCTACCTCCACAACTACAACCTTCATAAAAAATCAATCCGCCCAACAATATCTAATATACAATAGAAATAGTTTTTCACAATATCACAATTCCAAATCACAAGTCACAAGTCACAACTCACAAGTGATAACGCAATGAATCATAGAAATAACATCATGCCACACAAGAATATACAAGGATAAGATGCAATACTTATATAATAATGTCAGGTATAATGATGCATGTCTAGCCTAGTGATATACACCCGCTGTCTCTTAGTCCGAGACCCATGGATGACTTTTAGTCCATGTATCTGTCGCAACATGCGACACGACCCTTGAATCATACTATTCGTTGCGGCGTACGATACAATCCACAAAATATAGTATACATCATGGCGTACGACACGACCCTCGAAATATAGTATCAGTCGCAGCGTGCAAAACGTCCCTCGAAATAGTACATCCTTTTTAATTCTTATTCTTTTTCAGTTTACATAATACTTGTAGCAAGAGTCAATGCAAATAGGCATGTTTACCAATAATGAGGAGATGACGAATTTTAATACAACTCACAATACCATAGTCTTGATACAACATCAACAATATATCTCAAAAAGAATTCTCATCACTTAGCCACATTTTCAATTCAAGTGTTACAACACCACACCAACTCACATTTACACTCAATCACCCCATTTTTATAATATCACAAATATTTCATACATCACACATAGAAGAAAGAAAAATTTGGAAATTCTATGAGAATTACAAAGTTTTGAAAGTCCACTTGCAGAAAATAATCAAATAACAATTCTACCTTAGCTTATAGAATTACATACCACATCCTTCCCTCCTTTTCATATATGCAAACTAGTGTAACTAAGGATTAATTTCCACTATGTTAGACACCTCCTTGATTGTTTGTTCCATTATTTGACAAGTTAAGACAACCTTAGAGAATTTGAATAGTCAATTTTTCATTAGACATTAAGGATTCAACACGTAATTATCAAAATGATGACAGATAATATACGGTTACCTCTTGAAGAATTGATATTATGTAATGGGCAAAGAAAAGGGCTGTTAACACGTAATGTAGGAGGAGTACAACTGATGCAAATATTTTACAAGCCACAACCTTAGAAGATTGCTAACCCACAGGTAATCCTCCAACCTAACGCCACCTATGTAATTGTCATCCTCATCTTTTCCTTTAACTACATATCTATATATACTAATTCATGACAAAGTATATTGGAAGATATGATTACATAATTGAGGAAAGTTGAATTGTTGGAGATAAAATCAATCTACCTTACCTGGAGATTTCAGATGCCACACTGGTTCTCGCTTCACCCTTGCGCGACCCTCTCTTCTCTTTTATTTTTCTTTTTTTCCTCAAAAACTACTAAATCCCACTAACCTAATTTAACACATGGGTTAAGTGATACAAAAATATTAAACAAATTAACATTTAACCTACTACTTATACTAATTATTCAAACTTACCCATAAATTAAATAGTCTTAGTTATCGAATAGTCTAGAATTCCCATTTAAAATTTTATGAGATAAATTTTTTAGAAATCATGAGGACTAATTCTCAAAATGACCTAAGAGGTCATTGTATTATCTACCACTAAAACTCATCTTCATCCTCAAACATAAGATAGAGGAAAGTACCTGAAGCTTCGAAGAGACGAGGGTACTTAGCACGCATGTCGGGCTCCATCTCCCAAAATGCCTCTCTAACTGGATGGTTCTTCCATAGCACCTTCACAAAAGCAATCTCTTTGTTTCTAAACTTTCAAACCTATCTATCCAAAATAACTATAGGCTCCTCCTCAAATGACAAGTCTAGACTCAACACAACAGAATCAAATGAAAGTATATGAGACTCATCGGGCACATACTTTCGGAGCATGGAGACATGAAACATAGGATGCACATATGATAATCTAGGTGGCAAGGCTAGTCTATAGGCCACCTCTCCAACTAGCTCCAAAATCTCAAATGGGCCAATGAATCGAGGGCTAAGCTTTCCCTTCTTACCGAACCGCATAACACCCTTCATAGGTGACACTCTAAGCCAAACATGATTGCGCACTATAAACTCCAGTGCTCGAATCCTCCTATCTTCATAACTTTTCTGTCAACTTTGAGCCGCCAACAACCTCCCTTGAATCATACAGACCTGCTCCATAGCATCTCTAATAAAGTCAACATCTAATGAGTCTATCTCACTAGAATCAAACCAACCAATGGGAGATCTACACCACCTACCATATAAAGCCTCGAACAGAGCCATTTGAATACTAGAGTGATAACTATTATTATAGGCAAACTCTGCTAAGGGCAAATGTTGATCCCAACGGGCACCAAAATCGATCACACACGCTCGAAGCATATCCTTCAACACCTGAATAGTCCACTCAGACTGTCCATCTGTCTGCGGATGAAAGGCTGAACTCATATCCAACTGAGTACCTAGACCATGCTACAAGGCCCTCCAAAAATGTGAATTGAAAAGTGAACCCCGATCTAAAATGACGAAAATAGGCACACTATGCAATCTAACTATCTGACTGATGTAAAGCTCAACCAACTGATCCACTGTATACTTAACCTTGGCAAGAATGAAATAAGTAGACTTAGTCAATCGATCCATAACTATCCAAATAGAGTCATAACCACCCACAGTAGTGGGTAAACCTACCACGAAATCCATGGTGATCCACTCCCACTTCCATGTAGGAATGAGCATCCTCTGAAAGTCATCTCCAAGCCATTGGTGCTCATGCTTAACCTACTGACAAGTTAAAAACTTGGACAAAAAATTTGAGATGTCCTTTTTCATACCACTCCACAAATAGTGTTGACATCAGGTCATGATATATCTTCGCTGCTCCTGGATGAATGGAATAACGGGTACAATAAGCCTCCTCAAGAATCATTATAATCAAGTCACCCACCTTAGGTACACAAACAGAACCTAGAATCCTCAAAACACCATCAGGATCAAGGACCGCTTCCTTAGCCTCTCCTCTGGTCACTTTGTTTCTGATGAGACACAACTTCTCATCCTCAAACTAGCACTCTCGAATCTGGTCCATCAAGGAAGAACTAGCCTCAATGAAAGCAAATACACCACCCACATCGGAAAGTTATAACCTGACTAGGCCATTAGCTAGGCTGAACATTCCTGGCCAAAGGTCTCTCCTCAACTCAGAGGGCGGCTAGACTCCCCATGCTAGAAGTCTTTCTACTCAAGGCATCGGCCACCCTCTATGCCTACATGATATCACCATGTAGACTCCCCATGCTAGAAGTCTTTCTACTCAAGGCATCGGCCACCACATTAGCTTTTCCCGGATGATATAAGATGGTCAAATCATAGTCCTTTAGCAACTTAATCCATCTAGGCTACCTCAAGTTCAGATCTTTTTAATTGAAAATATACTGAAGGCTCCTATGATCAGTGAAGACCTCACAATGTATACCATATAAGTAATGATGCCAGTATATCATATAAGTAATGATGCCACAACTTAAGAATAAAAACCACTGCCTCTAACTCTAAGTCATGAGTAGGATAGTTCTTCTCATGGGCCTTCAACTGTCTAGAAGCATAGGCAATCACTTTCCTCTTTTACATCAACATACCACCTAAACCAACTCCTGAAGCATCACAATATACCATAAAGTCCACACCTGCCTCAGGTGATATTAGAATGGGAGCTAAAGTCAATAAAGTCTTGAGCTTTTGGAAGCTCACCTCACACTTATCAGACCAATCGAAGGCTACATTTTTTTGAGTTAACCTGGTCAATGGGGCTGTAATGGAAGAAAAATCTTGAATCAACCATTGATAATACTCAGTTAACCCTATAAAACTGCGGATCTTGGTAGCTGATGTAGGCCTTGTCCAACCTCTAACTGCCTCAACCTTAGCCGGATTTACTCTAATCCCTTCCTTGGACACCATATGCCTTAAGATTACCACCGAATCAAGCTAGAACTCATACTTGGAGAATTTTGCATATAATTTTTCCTCTCTCAACCTCTGTAGTTCTATCCTCAAGTGATGAACATGATCAGCCTCGGTCTTGGAATATACCAAGATGTCATCAATGAATACTATCACAAAAGAATCTAAGTACGGACGAAATACCTTGTTCATCAGCTCCGTGAATGTTGCAGGGGCATTAGTCAATCCAAAAGACCTTATCAAAAATTCATAGTGGCCATAATGGGTTCGAAAAGTTGTCTTAGGGATATCTGATGCTTTAATCCTCAATTGATGATAACCAGACCTCAAGTCAATCTTAGAGAACAAAGTTGCTCCCTGAAGTTGATCAAATAAGTCATCAATATGAGGAAGAGGATATTTGTTCTTGACAGTCACTTTGTTCAGCAAGCTGCTCCCTAAAGTTGATCAAACAAGTTATCAATATGAGGAAGAGGATATTTATTCTTGACAGGCACTTTGTTCAATTGCCTGTAATCAATACACATCCTTATGGACCCATCTTTCTTTTTCAGAAACAAGACTGGGTCTCCCCAAGGTGACACACTAGGATGAATAAACCCTTTGCTCAGCAAATCTTGAAGTTGCTCTTTTAATTCTTTCAACTCAGCTGTAGCCATTTGATATGGAGGGATGGAGATGGGCTTTGTGCCCGACTCTAGGTCAATAGGAAAGTCAATATCCCTATTGGGAGGAACGCTTGGAAGGTCGGTAGGGAACACATCGACAAACTCTTGAACCACAGGAATGGACTCCATAGAAGGTGGTTCAGTATTAGTATCCCGAATGAAAGCCAAGTAAGACAAAGCATCCTCTATTAATCAATTTCTGAGTATGGATGTAGGAGATGACTTTGCTTGGATAAGAAGCACTATTACCCTTCCACTTAATCTTTGGTACCCCGGGCATGTCTAAGGTCACAGTTTTGTTTGGTACCCCGGGCATGGCTAAGTTCACAGTTTTTGCATAATATTCAAGAATGGCGTTATATGGGGAACACTAATCCATCCCTAAGATAATATCAAAATCTATTATCTCTAGAATAATCATATCTACCCAAGTATCATACCCAAGTATCATACCTGGGCAGAGAAACAAGACAGGATTGATATACTCGATCCATCACTAAAGGCTCACCTACTAGTGTAGAAATATGGATGGGTATATGCATATGATCACATATCAAGTCGAATTCGGATGAAAAGTAGGAGGACACATATGAGTTGGTATATTTAGGATCAAACAATACAGATGCAGATCGATGATAAATTGGGATAATACTTGTGATGATTGCATCAGAAGCCTCTGCCTCGGGCCTCCCTAGAAATGCATAACATTGTGATCCCCTACCACCGCCTGTCTGAGCTATGCCTCTACCCCTACTCTGTGAAACTATGGCACCACTCGCCCCTCTACCTGAAGTGCGACCACCTCTATCTGTCTGAGCTCTGCCTCACCCCCTGTATAGTGGTGGTGCCGATGCTCTAGTCTGAATTGAAGAACTAGGATGGGGTCCTCTTTATCCCCTTAATGAGGGACATTATCATATCAAGTGATTGGGATCTACACAACCATAACAAAATCTCTGACTCTGGGACTGATGTGCTAATCCTGAAGAATTACTATAGCTACCTCACATATAGGCCATTGCTGCGAACCATATAAGTTATGACCCGTATTATAAGATCCATGATATGTCTGACCACCCTCAGATGTCGGTAATAATGCATGAACTAGTCCTCGAAGCTAGAATGAGCCACTCCCGCTATAACACCGTCTACCTTCAGATGAGGTACCAGAAAACTGGCCAGATGCACGGACCCTCTTAGGGTCCCCAAACTCTTCTCTCTCCATCAGCTCTTCCTTCTTAGCTGTACTCATAACAGACTAGAAAGGCTCCATCTCTAGATACTCTAAACACTGCTTGTCAAAGAGAATAGGTCAATCCTCTCATAAACCTACGAACTTTCTATGTCTTATCTGGAAGAATGGCTGCAACATGTCTAGACAACTGACAAAAATAGGTCTCATACTTGGTGACTGATAAGTCGTCCTACCTCAGACTCTCAAACCTCAAGTGACTATCCTCTTTTACGTTCCCAGGGACAAAATGATGATAGAAAGCACCAGAGAACATCTCCCAAGACATCGTGGGAGATCCCACTGGCAAGGTTCCTAATATGTCCTCTACTATTCTCTGGCTGGCCCACGAAGCTGAAGATAATATATCGAACCCCGTGTGACTCAGCTAAGCTGACAGTATCTAATAGCTCTCTACAAGTAGTTAGAAACTCATGAGAATCCTCTGTCTTCCCACCTTGGAATTGTGGTGGGTTCATCTTTCTAAACATCTTGTAGCAGCGTTGCTTATTCTCAGTCAATGTAGCCAATGGTGCATCCTGAACCTCAGCAGCTGGTGCAAGATCAATCTCAACTCTAAGACCTAATAGTGGATGCTCCACTAGATCGTAGACTATAGGCGCCTGATGCTAATCTGGAGTCTGAGCTCCTCTGGTTTGAGAACTGCCTGGCATGCCTGTTGCATTACCAGTCAGAGAAAACCTCTCAAGTATATTCAGCACCCTTAATAAAGTATCCTGCAACAAAGGTGAGGCTATGTGCTTTGAAGGAACCTAGTTTCGTCTAAGGTCAGTCATAGGCTCTAAAGAGATCTCTCTAGCACGACCTCTTGCTGGTGCTGCAACAGGAAGTTGGTAGAGATTCTTTTGTCATTTGAAGTTGACCCTTCTATCTACTCATACGAAAACTTAGTTGGTAGAGATTCTTTGGACTTTGCTTGATTTAGAAGATCCTTTATACTCGTTTATTGAAGTTAGGAGGGGTTTGGGAATGACCAAAAGGTCCTTCTCATAAAAGGAAATAAAATTTCACTCTGTGATACTATGTTTGCGTTGTGCCTAGGGCGCGGACTTGTGTATTTTTGTGAATTTTCTCAAAACATGTTCTTTCCAATTTATGTTGATTTTTTTAATGAAAATTAGTGTAAGTGTGTGTCCCTGGTGCATCGCGCCTGTGGCGGGCATCAACATTGTTTTTGTTTTAATTATAAAAAATTATCTTTTGACTCGGTTGCTCTAAAATTCGACCGAGACCATTTTACCACTCAATTTTTTGTGTTGATTGCAAATCTGGTCTTGGATTTTCCATTGGATCTTGGGAAGATGTGTTATGCGCATGATTCCATTGTAGGGGTATTTTAGAAATTTCATGGGGTGTTATATTCTCTCCCCCTTGGGATCATTCTTCCTTGAATGATGAGTGGAGATGGATATCAATGCATGAATAACAATCGAATGCTTCTCTCAATACTCACTCACTCAATCAAACTCTCGACTCCTCATTGATCTTAACAGTCTCTATTCAGACTTAGGAATATACATATCAAGAACTTAATTACTCAAATACTCTAGCTCATGGGTGAACATCGACTCAAGAGTAGAAAACTCAACTCGTTAGAGGGCATCATCATCTGCATCTCATAACTCTTATCAAGCCCTAACTTTTACTGCATACTCTTATCAAAGTCAAGCCTAACTCAAGGTCAGCTTGTGCTACCTCATAAGTTAGTCACAATCCTACAATCTATCTTATAAGGTTCTCATTTTATACCTTAGACATCCTCACCGGCAGGCACGAAGGGAGCATCGAAACTTGAGTAATTTGAATCATTTGAACACCTTGTCAATCAATTTTCTAGACTGAAGAAGAAGGTCATCAACTCATCGAGAATGGGACCATCGTGATATGCAAGACTATGGACACATTTGAGCTCAACTCCCACCTCAATTGTACTCCCTTTCATGACATTCTATTCCATTAACTTAAGCCTATAACTCTTACTCAAATTTCCATCTAATCACATCCTCTTATTCCGTTCAAGTATACTTCTAAGCCTAAAGGTGTTGTCCACAAGATGATCATATTCATACAAAGCTAATCCTCAATACTCAACTCTAAACTTCCACAGGGGTTTCATTAAAAGATCATTAGTCCTCTTCACTACTTCACTACTCTTTCTTGAACCCTTATTGTGAAGTCTTCACTAGTCTATCATTGATACTCACATAACAACAACCACTTATTCAAGCTTATCACGCTAACTACTTCAACTATACCTTAGAATTTTCAAGCCTACTTAGTACTTCTACCTCTACCATTCAATGAGTCCTCACTCAAAGTCACCCCAACATACTCTTACCTATCTACTACTCATCATAAGGTTTTATCTATCTCCTTCTTCCTATCTCTATACCTACATGACATAAGTTTAACATCAATATCATAATAAGGATACACTCACTCCTCCTCATCTACCCTCACTCTCAGTCTATTACTATCAGCATCACAATTGGACATGGAGAAACTCATCATCTCCCCCTTTGATGAACCCCTCCCCCCAAACTACTATCTCTCTATGCCAAATAAGCACAAATACCATCAAGAACTCAAATACTAAGATATTCAAATACTCATTCTCAAGAATAGACTTCGAACACAATATCTAGAGTTTAAACTTTATCTCCAACATCACTATTAGGCACGAATACTATTAAGGACTTGTATACTCAAGTACGTAGAGGCTCAAAAGGAATATCAACTTGAAGATAGGAACTCAACTCCATTATCACAATTTAGGAGTACTCATTTTCTCCTATCACCCATAACTCGTCTACTACCACCAATACTTCTATCAAGACTGGAAAGTTGGATTACTCAAGGGCTTGGAACGGAGATCATTAACACGATTCAACCCAAAATTCTTATTTGAGGACATTCATAATAAAGTACAATCTCCCTCATTTATCATAATTTACTCTGAGTTCACAGAACTATACGTAGTGTAAAACTCAGTCACATCTTATTTAGCATAGGGTTGGAAACTTTTGGATTCATTGGGTAAGATCAAGATTAATGAATGAATTAATCATTTCTCATCCTCGAAACTCAGCATGAATAGGAATCAACATGGTGTGCATGGGACTAGGCCATAAGTATGACAATTATACACCAAAAGGAAATAGAGTATCACCTTAACTGAAGGGTAAAGATCGTATGAGATGGAAAAGAATTGATATCTCATCTTGATCAGCCCATCACTATTAAAGACTCAAGATCTACTCTGGTTTACCACTTCACCATCTCCCTCTTCGCTCTCAAGGTCCTCTATCTAGATCTAGGAATTAATTTCCTCTACTAGGTTGTAAGTATATACCTCCACTTGGTTAAGGAATCACTGCCCAAAAGAATATCTTAAGCACCTCTGTTATGCTATAGTCGCATACATATAATGAAACACCCCAAAAATATGCTTTGAAAATGTTCATAATCATAAATTTCATATATCTCAAAATATGTGTGTGATACTCTCTAATTGCATGAATTACACCCCAAAAATATGCTTTGAAAATGTTCATAATCATAAATTTCATATATCTCAAAATATGTGTGTGATATCAAAAACTCGACTTCATATTCTTGATCAAAGGGCAAAATTGAGTGGGAGATGGGTATAAACCCTATTTTAGAGGACTCATAGTAAAATTTCATTTTCATAATAATTTTAGAAATAGAAGGGATATGCGATGCCTCCGTGACGCGGACCCATCGTGGAGGTATGTTTGCACTTCCTTAATTCTCCTGTTTCAGCCTGAGGCATTGGGGTATTGGCCCCATGTCCATTTATGTGTAAAAACACCTATGCTTAGCCATTTTCAACTCTATAGCACTCAAGACACTCTCAAAACCCTCTCTAACACTTACCAAATATTTTCTCCAAATTCAAGAGTCTCAAGCTTAATTTCGAATCTCAAAAACTTCATTCAAGCCTCAAATTCTCTCCAAATCTACATCAAAGAATTCCCAAATTTTAGGTATGTGGGTTTCATCCATTGAGTCCTTTCACCCATGGAGTCCAACCTTTCGTTCACTTTAAAAGAATTCAATGTTTAAGGTATGTGAGTTTCATCCATTGGTTCCTTTCACCCATGGAGCCCAACCTTTTCTTTTTATGAAAATTGCATATTTTCAAGTTGTATTACTTATGGGTATTACTTATTATGGATTATGATTATAAATTATGTTGAGATTTTATGAAATGTTGATTGGAAATGTATGATTTTAAACTACCATTACACACCTGCCAAGTGTTTGATAAAATGTCTCGACAAAGATTCTTGAGCTATTGACAATCTATTGCATGAATTATGAATCAAGTGACTATATGATGATTAAGGAATTGTATGTATGTATTGAATTCGTGAAAGTATCTATAGTGTTGCAAGATGATCACCCCTTGTTGGGTGGGTGACATGCCCAATCACCACTTGGCCTCATCACATTCAATCAATCAATAAACTCAAGATAATCAATGAAAGACTAAGGAAAGTAATGGGAACATCTCATCTAGTCTAAAAATAATATCAATAAATAAAAGGGCTAGTAGAAAGAGCTAGCTCAACAAGTCTTAACATTAACATTCGACTTTAGTCTATGAAGCCTCTATCACTATCAAGTGGTGCCAATGACAGACTCATGGCTACCTCAAAGTAAAGTAAAACTAATCAAATCTAACTGTAAAAGTAAGATGAAAATAAATGTAATGATTCCTCCAAAGTAGGGGAGGCTCACCAACCAGCTGAACATCTTAGACCCTCAATGATGCGCCTATTGACAATCCCTAATCCATATATCTGCATCATGAAATAATTCAACACCGAGTAGCATCAGTACGTGGAATGTATGGTATATAAAATAGCTGAATGAAACAGACACGGGTAGAATAATATGGAACAACATTAACTCAGAAAGATAACCAATCAAACAGTCAAATGTCTTTCTAAAGCAAGAATAAAGAGTAGATAATATCTCATCAACATTAATCAAGACTCATACCATCAACTCAATATCAGAGTACTATCAATGGGGAACCTATCTAGGAGTTTCTCTAATTGACAACCATTATCTATGAGTCGGTGATGGTACAATGAAGTGATGTCATTATGAAATGCCCCAAAAAGTGTCCGATAATGTGCCTCAAAAATGTTCATAATCATAATTTTATATATCTCAAAATTTGTGTGTGATATCAAAAATTCAACTTAATATTCTTTATCAGGGGGCAAAATTGAGTGAGAAATGGGTCTAACCCCAATTTTACAGCAACCGTAGCAAAATTTGATTTTTCCAAGTTTGTGCAAAATAGTGGGCCTAAGCCTTCCTATGCATAAAAACACCTATACTTAGTCATTTTTCAACTTCATATCATTCAAGATATTCCCCAAAACCCTCTCTAACACTTAAACAAATATTTCACCCAAATGCTAGCATTCCAAACTCATTTTGGATCTAAGGATTTTATTCGAGCTTCAAGTTCTCAATCAAATATTCATCAAGGAAATCTCCAAAGTTGAAGTATGTAGGTTTCAACCATTAGGTCCTTTCACTCATGGTGTCTAACCTTCTTTTTTTATACAGAGTATATGTTTTCAAGTTGATTTATCTATAGGTACTTCTTATGATGAATTTGGCTATAAACTATGTTAGAGCTTTATGAAATGTTGTTCAACTATGCATGTTTGGGCTATGAATCTTAGATCTATGATGAGTTTTGATGAGAGCTTTCAATGTAGCTTGCATGATGGTGTTACCAAGTGTTAGTGAGTTGATTTACTTCACGTTTTCTCACATGAGTTCACTCTCTAATTGCATGAATTTGAACTAGCATTACACACACACACACCAAGTGTTTGATAAAATGCCCGGTTATGGAATCTTGAGTTATTGATGTTCTATTGCATGACTTATGAGTCAAGTGACTTTATGGTGATGAAAGGAATGTACGTATATGTTGATTTCATAAAAAGTATCTATATTGTTGCAAGTGACCACACCTTATTGAGGTGGTGCCATGCCTCAATCACCTTGTCGGGGGTGCTAGGCTCGTACTACTATGTTGAGAGGTATATACCTTGACCACCTTGTCGGGAGGTGCTAGGCCCGTACTACCATATTTAAGGGTATATACCTTGACCACCTTGTCAAGGGCTGCTAGGCCCGTACTACCATGTTGAGGGGTATATACCTTGATCACCTTGTCGGAGGGTGCTAGGCCCGTACTACCATATTTAAGGGTATATACCTTGACCTCCTTGTCAAGGGCTGCTAGGCCCGTACTACCATGTTGAGGGGTATATACCTTGATCACCTTGTCGGAGGGTGCTAGGCCCGTACTACCAATTGAGGGCTAGATACCTCAATCACCCTCTAAGGAGGTGCTAGGCCTTGGATTCCAAGTACTAAGTTGCTTGGTCACGCATCTACAAATTGAGGGGTAGATACCTCAATCGCCTTCCAAGGGGGTGGTAGGCCTTAGATTCCAAGTACTAGTTTGCTTGGTCTATGATGATGGTCTCTTTTTAATACATGTATTATGTTCTATATAAGCATGTTTTACTTCAAGCATTGATCATGCATGCTATGTTGCTAATATGTTATTTCTTGCTTAAGTATATGCATTTTGATTATAATGCTGTCTATTTCTCGTTGCATTGTATCCTACATAGTTAGTACATTCAAACATACCAACGCATACTCTATATGAGGGAGGAAAATTGTATGCCAAATATTAGAAATGTGTGTTTTGGTTGAAAGAGGTTGCCTTTCTACATGTACTCTATGCCTACATGATGTTACCATGTAGGAACCAAAGCTCCACTTGATCATCTTCCTCCTCCACGTGGCTAATACTATCTCTTGAAGCAAGTTTGGTGAGTCCTCAACTCCGAGGACAATAACTATTGATTCTATGTTATGTAAAGACTCTTTCCTTTGTTTAGATGCTTATGACTATGAGGGTGAGCCCAAAAAGTGTCATGGCCCCCGCTCAATTCCATGTTTAGAGGTGTTGTTGGACAAGTGATGTAATTATGCTTGAACTTTGACTCTTTTGATGACTTATGCTATTAAATACTTCCCTTAGCCCCTTTTTCCCTATTTATCCTCTTTTATTATTTAATTGCTTCCGCGATCAAATATGTGTAAATAATATGCTAAGAGGCTTGTTTAGGATTTATTTTGGTTCCTATTCGCCGCGTCATGTCTAGGCCCTAGGCTTGGGTCATGACACATTGCCACATCCATCCAGTAGCTTGCTGAGGTAAAGGACGTCTCTATCAGTGGATCCATAATACCATTAAGTTCTCTTTTGGGACTAAGGAAACATCCGCTTTCACGTAGTTAATGAGTGCGAGTGGGACTCACTCTTACTCATTTTGGTGCTCAATGCTCCTTCCAGGATTCAATATGCTCATAAGCTATCAAACATCAAGATCACTCATCATTTAGTCTCTTTGGAAAAAAGAACATCAACTCATCTCATCAACTATCAACTAAATAGATTAGGACCATTCTTTTAAGATTAAGTTCAACCTCTTTAATACTCAAATGATATCAATCTCATCAATATCATCATCAACACACTCAATTCAGGACCAAAACCACAACAACAAGCATATTTCTATCATCGAGGCTCTAGATTTATCTCCTAAGTTTGTTCTTGCATGCTTTCAAAAGTTAACATATAGGGTTTATACAATATCTCATGAAAAGTATTCAATACAAGAAAACAAGTTTATGCTGATCATCAACGTATAAAAATACATGTAAGTAATATAGTTTTCAAGAATTTAATCAAGATAATACTTCAAGAATCACACAAGAAAACAAGTTTATGATGATCATCAACGTATAAAAATACATGTAAGTAATATAGTTTTTAAGAATTTAATCAAGATAATACTTCAAGAATCATGCATGGGGACGCATGGACTCTCAACTCATCTATGGTCATCTATGGGGCACATGAGAGAACAATCACATGCCGTATGGGGACTCATGGACTCTCAACTCATCTATGAACATCTATGGGCACATGGGAGAATAATCAATTGCTTTTTGTTTAGCCTTACATACCTGAGATGAAGAATAACTCAAGCTTCTTCAAGGAATTGACCCCGAATCTTGAAAATCTCAAGCTTTCTCTTTTTTTTCTCTTAAAAACTCTCACTTGGAAGCTGGGAAAATGGGTTTTGAAACCCTTAATCTGAAGAAAATGACCCTTATACATGTTTTGAGGACTTAGAAGGGGTTGGAAAATAACCAAAACACCCTTCACAAATTGAAAGAAAAAAATTCACCACCGAATAGCCCAGTCTGCGACAAGGACTGGGCGTACTTTTGACTGAAAACTTAAAACGCGTTGAAAAACTATTTTTCTATGAAAATAGACGGAAATCACATTTCTCAAATACGTTTTTATGTGTAATTTTTTGTAAATCACTTTTCGATCAATTTTTCAATCCTGTAGAAAAAAAATTTTAAAAATATAAGGGTTGGTCCGTGTCCCAGGAGCGTCGCGCCTCAGGCGCGCATCAACACTATTTTCAAGTTTTATTACGAAAAATTATCTTTTGACTCGACCGCTCTAAAATGGGGCCAAGACCATTTTTCCACTCAATATTTTGTGCTGATCGCAAATCCAGTCTCAAATTTTCCATTGGAGCGTGGGAAGACGCGTTATACGCACGATTCCATTCTAGAGATATTTTGGTAATTTTACCAGGTGTTACAATAAGCCAAACGTCCAGAATCATGGCCAGATCTCTATCCAGATTTATGTTGTGAAATTGCAGAGAGACTAGCCGAGAATGAGATGGATCATCTCCAATTTCTTTCCATTTGCAAAGATTGGCGCTCCTCTACTCTCCCTCTCCTCAAACCTTACAGATTTGTGTAAGGTGTTTTATTCGCCTGAAGTAGAAAGTGGGATAGTCTCAGTAGAGTTGGCGAAAAATCGACGACAATGGCTATTATTCATGAAGGCCAACTCTATCAGTATAAATCAGGAGAAAATGATCAGTGGATCCAAAATGGCATATATGCAGATTGGGATGATATTATCAACTACCAGGGACAGTTTTGTGCGGTTGACATAGTTAGAAGGACGCGACTCGTCATTTGCAGAAACAAAAATTTCATCCATCATCAGAACAATTACCGTACCATGAAACGGTTAGTGGAATCATGTGGGGAGCTATTTCTGGTAGAACTCTACAAGGACCAGCCTAAATTTTCAGGCTAAACATGGAAGAAAAGGCTTGGATTTAAGTGGAAAATTTGGGCGATCGGATTTTTTTCTTTGCTGACGATTGTTCCTTCTCTCTTTCTGCTCCAGAATGTAAAAGTAATTGTGTATACTTCAAAAAAGGTGGTGAAAAAGATGATGATGGCCGCTTGAGATTTGGTGGACCCAATACTCAAGTTTATGACCTGGAGAACGGGAAATATGGGAACATAACTTCATTTCCTGAGCATCTGAAGATATTCTGGCCTCCACAAAAATGGCTTGAAGACCCTCATCTCTTCACTTCAGTACTGTTTGAGACAATAGTTTAAGTTCAAGATGTGATGTGTGGATCAAACGCATATCATATATCTGAAGCAAAAGTCCAGACACACCCTTCCCACCATGAGTCACTTACCATTATTTCTCAATAACAAGGACAATAATTACAAGAACTAGTTTATCATGTCCATAGCACCTAACATTGATCTGTAAGTTAATATTGTCTCGAAATTTCAACTAATTTGTTTACACCTTTTCATTGTTTGTCACTGCACTTGCACATTTCTCGTGATTTCCTCTCATCCACAGGAGCTTTATAGGTGGTCTCATTGAAAAGACTATACAAAAAGCTCCACCATATGCATACATGAAGGAATTGTTTAAAACCTTTATCAAAACAAAGTTCGAAATTGGAGACAGGAATGGATGTACACGGAACACAATTATTGCCTTAAAATCCTGCATTTCACCCTTTCATTGGCAACAACCAACTCATGATCTTGCTATTCACTTTAGGTTACGAACCTGACTTAGGCCACAAGAACTCGCATCAGATTTTTGTTCAATCCGTTCAAATATAGTAAATCTTCTATGTTAAGTGAAAAAGTTAGATATATGAACAGTTAAACTGCTACCTTTGAATTTAAATTTCATAGATATTAAATATTAAAAATAAGTAGCCTGAAAAAATTATAAATTAGTATTCAACTTTGATACCATGTTACCTTTGAAACATGGAATTTTGAGAAATTAAACGAAACAATTCCTTGATAACCAGTAAGTCTGTACCAGATCATCCAGGATCAAAATTTTGCGGCTTACTGTCCAGCAAAGTAAACAACAGAAGTTGCACAAAGAAGAAAGAAAAGGCAAAAACTAGGCAATGACAATCGCTAAAATGTTCAAAGCAGATCAACAGGAGCGGCACAAAACACAAAGTTTGGTTATGATTCCAGGTTGCTCTCTTTGAAGACGAACTTTGTGTTGCTGATTTCCATTTCCTCGTACATCCCTTTATATTTTACCAGCAGAAGTTGAAGATCCAATTGGTTTTACGATGAACAATATCATTGGGAACAGGCCAGAGTTCATTCCACAACGTCTAAAATGAACATGGTAGATCACAGAATCTTTGCTTTTTTGTAGGTCGAGTAATATGTACAATGACGGAGCTGGTGTACTCGAAGCTTTACCCTAATCAAGAAACTAATTACATCATACTGCTTCTTCCGCTATGGCAAGTGCAAGCTCCAACTGGATCAGTTTCTGCAGTACTCTCTGCTCTCAGTCCTGCCCATCTCTCCCTCTATGCTCAACTAATAATATAGGTTTATAGCTCACTCTACTTGGAACATACATTTATCTGACCACTTTTTAAAGTATTACACCTAAACGTTTCTAGAAAATAAGATTTCTTATCATAAGTGAGTTCCAGTAACTTCTCTGAATTTCTCACCATCAACTGCATGCCATACCAATGATGGAACTATTAGCTGTGGTCAATATTTTTGTGGTTCCCATGTAGCTTCCTCTTCCTAAAAGCTACCCCTCGGACATGTTTAGCCTCCATCAGATCTTAAAAAATATAAATCTGAGCTAGCTGAAGAAAAGCTCAAACATGGTGCATGATGGTAACAATTCTAGGAACTTATAAAATTTTTGACATGGTAGCAACAAAATTATGCATCTTATAGAATCTTGATTGTGAAATAAACGAGAGCAAAATAAGAGTATGGGTTGCATATTTCTCTTTTGAGTCGTGAAGAAGAAAGCAGATGTATATGACCATTTCATTTTTTCTTCTTCGGGCTGGGGGAAGAAGGTGAGTGGCCTAGGAAATGACTCTAATTAATTGTCCATGATTGATGAACTCACATTCATATTTTCTGTAGGTCCTCCGAAATAACAATAACAGCTATCCAAAGGAAGTAGCGAAATATACACAGAATGGAATGACCCCTTCTTGAAATGATTCTCACTATTGGGTCCTTATGCATAGATTTCCTTCTATGCATTCACTGAATTTTGTCACACTGATTATACAAACTGTTGGACTAGAATTGCTTTTTTTTTTTTTTACAAAGACTAGGATTGCATTATTGGAAACTAGATCGTGTGTGTAATGCAAAAAAGAAAAACATGACATCAAGACCCAATATAACTATGGATGGGAATTTTACAACTAAGATTTCTTGTCTATGATGAGGAAATTGTTTATTTAACTCACAGCTACAGCCCCAGGTATTTTACGCAGATAAATGTTTCTTCGCTGCTCTACCTGATTGATGAGCAAAGTATTTTTGCCTGAGAAGAACATAAGGGTATCCAAATCCATTTTACACCAATCACCTTGCAATTTCTAGGACTATCAACAAGCTACCAGGTTCCATTCATCTCGATCATGTCTATTTCTGCTTGCATAACTCTCCTCCATGCCTGAGAATCTTATGCTTCAGCATAGCTTGTTAGTTCAGAGACAACCAAATTGCCCCGCTGATAGACATCTTTTAGAATCGAGTGCCCCGAACTGGTATGTCATCTACTGGTTCATCTTCCGCAAGTTGAGGCTGCTCATTTAAATCAGAAAAAGTGGTCTTCTGATT